>RJWH01007575.1:0-38731 GCA_004363575.1 Solenodon paradoxus | reverse complement strand
AGCGCTGCCCCCTGCAGGCAGTCGGAGGGATGGGCCCTGCTGGGGAGTGAGGGGTACAGGGTCACAGCAGGCAGGCCTGGCCCAAGGGCCCTCAGAGGTCACGTGACTGACTCACTCAGTTTACAGATGGGACTTACCCAGGGTGGGCCCAGCGAAGCTGTCGTCTCCAGCTACCAGCTCAGTGTCCTGCGCCTGGCCCATGCCCCCTCCCCTCAGCCCCCCAGTCTGTCTGGGGTTCCCCAGGACCTGTGTGTGTGTGCCAGGAACCCTTTTCTCTTTGCTCTGACCACAGGGGACCAACGCGGCGGTGGGGTCACCGAGGCCAGCAGCCTCCTGGGCGGCTCTCCGCGGCGTCCGTGCGGCCGGAAGGGCTCCCCATACCACACGGGGCAGCTGCACCCCGCGGTGCGTGTGGCCGACCTTCTGCAGCACATCAACCAGATGAAGACGGCCGAGGGTTACGGCTTCAAGCAGGAGTATGAGGTGCGGGGGTTCATCCGGCCCTGCTGGGCTCCTCGCGTGGACCCTGAGCCTGGAAACCCACACCCAGCCCCATTTAGACCCCTGCTTTGATGGTCCCCAGCTTCACCTCATTCTTGGCTTTGACCTTTGCCTTTTATCCTAATTTCAGGTTGACCTGATTTCTCACTCTTTCTAACCCTGACTTGAAATCTGACCTTGACTATTTCATCTTCATCTGTCTCTGGATCCTGACCCCCTAACATCATCTCTAATCACAACACTGATCCTGACTTCTAAATGCCACTAGAGCTCTGCCTTAGATCCGCCCTGGACTCTGACTCCATCCTTACCCTAATCCTAATTCGACCTTCACCTTCCCAGCTCAAACCTAGGTTTGCCCTAAACCCAGTGCTCCTTCTGAAATGTCTGTGAACTCTGATGGCCCCCCTCAACCCGCTTACTATCGAACTTCGTCCCCCGTCCTGCCCATATCCTCCGTGTTGAGGCTTCGGGGCTTGTGAGTGAGGTAATTTCCGACCCCACCAACTACAGCTTTCCCTCTGGCAGAGCTTCTTTGAAGGCTGGGACGCCACAAAGAAGAAGGACAAGCTCAAGGGCAGCCGGCAGGAGCCCGTTCCTGCCTGTGAGTCTTGGGGGAGGGCCTGGGGTGTGGGGGCAGTGGGTGAGAGGAGCCGGGAAGTGGGGGCACAGCCAGAGTGAGCGCTGGAGCGGTCCACAGGTTAAGCAGTGGCCACCATTGATGTAAGACCTGCCACATGCCAGACCGTGTGCTGAGCGATCCACCCACAAGTCCTTATTCCTTTCATAACCTGGCGGAGTTTTACAGATATGGAAATTGAGGCTCAGGCAGGTAAGCCCGCTGCCCAAGCTCACACGGCCGATATTTGCCTGAGCAGCTCATGACCTTGGGTGTCTTGGGTGCCGTAGTGCAGACTCTACCCCACACCGTCTTGTCTCCTGTGGTGTCCAGAGCCTACTGTTTGGCCCTGGGCCTCAAGTTTCCCTGGCTTCCCTGCCAGTACCCCACCTCTGGCCTCCCGGAAGCCTTCCTACTGCCTCTGCCCACCCCATGGCCACTGGCTCTGTTTGCAGATGATCGACACCGAGTAAAACTCCACCCGATGCTGGGAGACCCGGATGCCGACTACATTAACGCCAACTACATAGACGTGAGTGCCTCGGGCCTGCCATCTCTGCTGACCTCAGCCCGTGGCGGGCTCGCCGTCCAGGCAGGGCTCGGACCTGTCAGGGAACAAGTGGAGGTTCAGATGCTGTTCGGTGCGCCCCCGCCTCCTGCACTCAGTGCCACGGAGCTCAGAGGGGCCGGATGGGAAGGAGCCATCAGGCAGGCTTCCTGAGGTCGGAGCCGGCCTGGGAGGTGGGGGCTTCAGGGAGGCAGAAGGATAGGAAGAGAGCAGGCAGCCAGGGCGGAAGAGGGCTTCCGCGGTGCGCAGTGAGGCTGACGGTAGTCAGGGCCTGGGTTTTGAGGGTATTGAGGCCTTTGAATGGCAGACAGGCTAAGGAGTTTGGGCCGTTTCCTAGGGGATCAGTGTCCCTAAAAGTGTTCTGACTGTGATCAGAGGTGTACCTTAACAACAAGAACTCCTGTTTATTGAGCATGTACTGTGTGCCGAGCACTGTGCTAAGCACTTGATACCAAAGATTTAATTTTCTGAAGTCTACAAGGCAGATTGTGAGGCAGTCGGCAGCACGGCCTCACTTCTCCTCCATCGCACAGTTAGTTAGCGAGTAGGCCTGGCAGCACTCAGATCTCAGCCTCTGTGTCTCAGCGCCTTTGCTGCTAACCACGAGGCCGCCCCCCAGCAGCCGGGTCTGGCTGGACTTCAGGTGGGGCCAGAGACAGGGCAGGCAGCCAGGAGCCCTGAACTGGGCGAGGAGAAGAGGTCAGAGGACAGGACCCAAGGATCCTGGGCGCACGCCCTGCCTGCAGCCAAGCTTGCAAAATTGCTTGTTGGTCTATCAGATACATGCTGAGCAGCTCCTGTGTGCCAGACACTGCGCCGGGCAGCAGGATTACATCAGTGAACAAGAAAGATAGGGTCCCTGCTCTCCTGGAACCTAGAGATTCTAGTGGGGAGACAGGACATAGATACAAAGGAAAATAACTTCAAATCAGATGGGGAAGGACAGGCCAGCAAAGATGAATGATTTTCCTGGTGCCACACGGCAAGTGAGAGCCTGGGCCAGGGCCAGTGGGGGCAGGCTGCTCGGAGAAAGGAGGCTCAGGCAGTTTGGGGTGACTGGAGAGGAAGGAAGGGCAGTCCAGGGAGGGAGCAGCATGAGCTAAGGCCTGAGATGCATAGGAGGAGGAAGGAGTGCATCTGGGTGGTGGGCTACTCAGGGTCTCTGGAGAGGACCTTCCTTTTCCTCTTCTTCACCTCCGCCTGGGCGCCAGATATGCTACCCTGTATTTCCCAAATCCTTGCCTTCCCCCTGCCTCCCATCCTCTCCCTTGGCTGGGGTTTGGGCTGGGCCCAGGGGACCTCTCCTCAAGTCTCTCAAGTTCCCAGCTGGCTTCTCCTTGGGCCCTGGCAGACATGCGCTCCCTTCCCGCCCCTGGCCCATCCCAGCCCATCCTTCTCTGCTCTGCCTCCCCTGGCCATTCCTGTGCTCCGTCCACCTCCATCTGCCTCTGGCCTAATATCTGTCTCTTTTGCCTTGTACTGTTCCCTCACTGGAATCATTAAGATTCGGATAAACCGTGAAGTAAGTATCTCTCTCCCCTCCTCCTCCTCCTGTCTGTCTGACCAGTTGTATCTCAGACTCTCTCAATCTCTGGCTGTTTCTCTCTTTCTGTCTCTGTCCTCCTTCCCCTCCACTCCTGTGCCAACTGTCCATTTCAGCAGCCTGGATATTTGACACTTTCCCTATTGGAAGCAATTCCTTCCCGTCCCTCATGGCCGGAGACAGGGCTGTCGTGTGGCGATGCTTCCCCTGGACCCACTCTGTACTGGCCACCACCTCTGTCAGCTTTGTCGCCAGCCTTCCATTCTGATGAGTCCTCACTAGCCACATCTCCGGGCCCCGGGGTGGGGCGGGGTGCCTTGTCTGTGCTGCTGGGGGGTCGGCATCTTCAAGGAAGCCAGGATGGCCCCGGTCAGCCCCTAAAACCAGTTTCCCTCTTGCTCAAATCCCTTCTTGATCAGTTTGCTTCAAAGTCAACTCCAATCAGCTTTACCCTCAATTCAGTCCATTTTGAATGTTTTAATTCTGGGGAACAGTTTGAGTGTCCTGTCCTGGATTTTTTTTTTTTTTTTTTTAATTTTCTGTCTTTTTTACTTTTAAGAATATGAAAAACCCTAATTCATCTAGTAATCCTCGGATTTGATTTTTAATATATGTTCTTTTCATAATATTTGAGGACTGGTGGGCTTGTTTGCTAGTCTGTGGGTGCCTTTTCTAGTTTATCACATTTTTTTCTTTTAAAAAATAAATTTCTTGCTTTTGTATGTTTGCAAAATTACAATTCATTATGAGACTTTCAAACAACATGGTGACATTTAGTATAAAAAGTGAAAAGGCCCTGTAGTCCCATCTGCCTGAGGAGGCCAACTATCCCAGATGTGCCCCCCCCCCCAGTTTTCCTCCTTTTGTTTGAATGTGCTTACATGGTTGATTTGTAAAATTCTCAAATTTAAATGGAATAATAGGCCCCTGAAATGCAGTGGGTACACGCAGCCCGGATGCCCCCACTAGAAGTCGATGAATAGAGATCCTTACACTTCTTTATGTCTCATTTCCACACAATACCCATTTGGTTCCTGGTCAGACTCTTACCAAACGACCATAGAAGACTTAATGCATCTTCAAGTGTCATTTAAAAGAACCTCCCTGGCAGAGCACTTGCTCTCTGCCCAGCACCTCAACTCATCATTTCGTTTTTACCACGTTCTGTACGTTTGGCAGATGAGAAAACTGAGGCCGAGATAAGTGAAGTGACTTGCTCACAGCTGCACAGCTCTTAGTTGGTGGAGTGAGGACTCAAACCCAGCCTGAGCGTTCATTGCCTGTGGGTCTCGTCTGTGGAGCGAGTGGTCAGTCTCCCAGCTCCTCCCAGTCAGAATCCAGGGAAGGCTCCAGAGTCTGCCCCTGGAGCAGGTGCCTCGGATGTGCTGATGGCCTGTGCATGAGACCCCCTGGTCTCTCGTGCTAGTCACGAAAGTGATCTACTTCTCTTCCTTTAAAATACGATTAAACCTTCCATTTCAGTGTCTTCCCTATACTGGTACAAGAATGCCAGTACGCAATTATAAAGTTAATAGGCAGACATTGAAGGTTGTTTGTTAAGCATGTGTTCCGCTATGTACTGTATTTGCTGATGGGCATTTGGACACTGGTACTGTGCTGGACACTGGAGGGACAGAGATGGATGGATCGGAAGAGACCCTTGCTCTCCTGTGGAAGTCGTAGGCAAGCTGGTTTTAGGTGGAGTAGTCTGTTTCCAGCTTTACCGGCCCTGGGCATGGAAGGGCAGCCTGTGGCATCCCCTTCAGCGGGCCCTCTCCATCCTCTGCCTCTGACCTCAGTTGCCCCACAGCTCTGCTGAGGACTTGGAGCAGAGGCCATGGCTGTGAAGGCAGAGGAGGGAATTGGGCTTGACCCAGAGAAGCTTCAGTAGTGAGGGAGTGAGGACTGAGTGAGTCTGCGAGGCTTTTCATTGTTGGTAGCTTTGACTGTGTTTGGTCACGTCACGGGAATAGTATGCAGCTGTAAAACTCTGAGGTGGCTGCTCTCTGATGTTTGATGTCTGGCACATTGTCAAGCGACAGATCAGAGAGACTGAGGGCCTAGTTACTCAAGCTGGGAGCTGGTTGGAAACTTTCACCCTCTGGCCCTGCCCCAGGCCCTCACAACCTGATGCTGCCTTTAAGAGGACGCTCAGTAAAGGCTCTTTGAGTGCCCAGAGCCACCTGATTCTCAACTTGTCAAAGCTGTGACAGGGACCCAGGTCAATTTGACTGTCAGTCTCAGATTCTTAGCCTGTGTTGTGAACTCTGGTCTATGCCCACACTATCTGCATCTTCAGGGGGCATTCTTTGACCTTTAACATCATGCTAATAGTCATAATCACAGTTACTATTGAGTAAACACTGAACTTGTGCCTGCCACAATGTCAAAAACCCTTGACACGTTGACTTTATTCCATCACAGCACCAGGAAGTAGCCACTAGCATGATTCCCATTTTACAGCCGTGAGAACTGAGGCATAGAGAAGTGAAGGCGTTTGCTCAAGGCTGCGCAGCTAGCAGGAGCTCTGGAGCGTTGAGGTTTGAACCCTGGCAGCTGGACTCCAGGCTCCTTGGGGGAGTCTGCAGGGCCCGACGAGCTGTGGGGAGCTGTGGAGAGCAGTGCGCCGCTGAGGCAGGGAGGTCTGAACCTGACTGCTGATGCTGGCAGGCAGCCCTGCCGTGGTGTCTGCTGGGGTTTGGGGTGGGCTCTGTGCCTTGCCCTGTGGGCAGCCGTGGGGTCTGGCCGGTTCCTGCTCTCAGCCTGAGCGCTCTGGGGATGAGGGCTGGAGGAAGTGGGGGGCTCTTGGCCTGCCTGCTGTGGAAGATCATGCAGTAAAGTGCTTAGCACAGTACATGAGCATAATAGGGTCTCAAACATTTTGTTATATTATTGATTTTAAAGATTAGAAAAAATTACCCAAGATTCATGAATAACCGCGGTGCTCATTTTTTCCAACCTGAAGCTTTCATCTGGGCCTCCCAAGCTCTGGGTGACTGAGATAGTGGGGAGGGGGCCACAGTGCCTTCTGGTGGCCCCAAGAGGGGCCAGGGGAGCTGACAAGACCCAGACTGGAATCGGCTTGATTCGGGCTTCTGGGTTTGGGGGACAGTGCAGGGTCACTCGGCACCTCGTCTCTAAAACAGCGGCTAGGTTGTAAATAACTGCAGACAATTACCCCCGCTTTCTGGATAGGGAGACCCTCCAGGCCCATGGAGGCGTCTCCTCCCTAGGGACACACCACACGATTGTTTAAAACCCAAGACATTGGCCTCCCAGCCGTGCTTCCTTCCTTGGGGGCGGGGGTGGAGAGGACAGGGCCCCCATGGGTGGGGCTGTTCTCAGGGTGTGCGCTGCTTCTGGAAGAGGAGGTCTGCAGGCAGGAGGGGTGCTCCCTGGGGTCCTAACATACCCCCTTCTCCTGTTCCAGGGCTACCACAGATCAAACCACTTCATAGCTACTCAAGGTACCTGCCCCCGTGCCCCGTGTGCCCTGGGTGCTGGCGTGCCCTCTGCCTGCCTGCTTGCTGGTCGCTTGACCCGTCTGTCCCTCTGTCTGTCTGATCCTCCCGCTGACTGGGTCTCCAGGAACCTGGCCCTCAGTCTCTACGCCTGTGTATACTTTTGTCTCTCGATGTGCTCAGTCCATCTGTCGTTCCCTGGTCCGTCTGTCTCCGAGGCAGTGCATGCAAAAGGTCGGGCCAGCTTCCATCCTCAGGGGTGCGGGTTGTGCCTCCCCATCTGAGTGCTGCCTGGGTCCCTCTGTCTACATCCCGCCCCCCTCACCCCCGGCTGTCCCTCCTGGAGACTTTCACCATGAGTCCAGGGTCTGGCCCTCCAGCTCTGCCTCCTGGCACAGGATGCCTCAGGATGACTGGGGGTGCCAGTCCTTTCCGATACACCCCAAGGCCCTCCAGGCAAGAGTTGGCAGCTGGGGGGTAGGTATGTGGGGTGAGCACGAAGCCCACACTGGGGCTCGGGAGCCCCCGGGCCAGGGCGGTGGTCCTGGGAGCGGGCATGCCGGCCCTGGGCAGAGGCCTTGCCTCAGAGCAAGCACCCCCTGCACCCCCAGGGCCGAAGCCTGAGATGGTCTACGACTTCTGGCGCATGGTGTGGCAGGAGCATTGCTCCAGCATCGTCATGATCACCAAGCTGGTAGAGGTGGGCAGGGTAAGAGGGGCTGCGGCCGCGGGGCGTGGCGGGTGTGGGGGCAGTGAAGAGCCCACCGAGCCTGTGCTGGGGGGTTCCAGGTGAAGTGCTCCCGGTATTGGCCGGAGGACTCGGACATGTACGGAGACATCAAGATCACGCTGGTGAAGACGGAGACTCTAGCCGAATACGTAGTGCGCACCTTTGCCCTGGAGCGGGTGAGTCCCCGCTGCTGGTCCCTCCAGGAGGAGCCCCTCCCGCCCAGGGCAGGGCGGGGTCCCTGCTGCCCCCCTAGCTGGGCGGTTGTAGTAACGGTTGGTGCTCTGTGGAAGGACGGGGAGGTCACTGTCCTTGCTGGCAACTCCAGGAGGAAGTGAAGACGACGAAGGTGAGGAGAGCCGCCTGGCGTTGGCCCTGCACTGTGCTGGGGCGCTGAGCTGAGCTCCTGCCCCTGCGGGGTCAGCCCTGGGATGGTCGCCTCACCCTCTTTACACACCCAGGCGTGAACGCAGGGTGGGGGCCTCACCAGGAGAGGCCACAGGGCAGTGATTGGTCAGAACCACCTGTTCTTGAAGTCCGTCGCAGCCTCTGTAAGATCCTCAGAAGAAGGACAGCTTTCCCCTTAGAGCCCAGGGAGCCAAATGCTCCTGAGGGTGGGTGGTTAGCCGCAGGCTTGGCATCCGGAAGACCTGGATGTTCTGCACACTCTGTCTTGTGCAACCTCAGCGGCGCTGCTGGGGTGTTTTATTTTTTTAAGGAAAGGTGCAGGCAGGCATGAAGGCGAGCAGGGGCAGCAGGCAGGAAGAGAGAGGAGGAAGCACTTTGTTTATTTTATGTGGTGGTTCATCTGAGATGTAAACCTGGGTCCTAGAGATGGATGTGGACTGCGCTTGACTGATGCAGCTGACTCGCCTGTTCCTCCACCAGGGTGCTCGTGTGCTGGAGCCCTAGTTTTCTCCCTGTGCGGCGGGGCACGGATGCCTGCCTCATAAGTTTATCGTGGGGACGAGTTGAGGTCTCGGGATGAGATGCCCACCACAGTCCTCGGTGTGTATGGAGTGTCTGATGGATGTGACCACCGTGCCTCCGACACTCTTCCCTGTGTTGTCTCCCCAGAGAGGCTACTCTGCCCGGCACGAGGTCCGCCAGTTCCACTTCACGGCCTGGCCCGAGCATGGTGTCCCCTACCACGCCACGGGGCTGCTGGCCTTCATCCGGCGTGTGAAGGCCTCCACTCCGCCGGATGCCGGGCCCATTGTTATCCACTGCAGGTGGGCACTGGGACTCTGCGGGTGGGGGGAGCTGGCTGGCTCTGAGCGGCTTCAAATCCCCTAAATTTGGGGAGCCTCGGTTGACTTGCTTAGAGATGGAGCACAGAAGAGAGTGGCCCCCATAGGCCCTTTGAACTTTGGCTCTGAGGCTGGCACCCCTCTGTGCTCTCCAAGAGCTGGAGCACCAGCGACATGGAGCTCTTAGGGGTTGGTGGGACACAGGCATGTTGGAGCTCAGTTTGCTTCTTTCAGCAAGCGCTTGCTGCTCGCCTGTGGGCCAGGTTTGGCCCAGGTGCTGGGAAGGACTCTGCCTTGGTTTCTCCAAGCATGTGGGCTCTTCTTCCCCCTTGGCCTTCACACCCCTGCAACCCTGACCTCCACTCCTCTCCCCACTCCTGCCTTGGATGGTCCTGTGACCACAGATACTCGTCTCTCTGCTCTGCTTCCTACCTCTGAGTGGGGGCCCCTTTCCTGGTCCTGTTCCTGACCCAGTCTCCCCTCGGAGAGCTTAGCCTCTAACCCCGTGGCTTTGAGGAACCCCTAGTCCACAACTTCTTGCCCTAGTATCTCACCCTGGCTCCCAGATACCACAGGGTAGATTCTTTCCTCCCTGCTACCTCCAAACCAGCTTCTGTTTTGATTACTTTAGGCATCTTTAAGACGCTGTTGTTTTAATATAAAACTTTATTGATGTACAATATGCTTAAAGCAGGTTCTACAAATTATATATATATACACACACACACACACACACACACACACACACACACACACACACACACACACACACATATCTGTATCTATCAGTGACTACAGTGCCCACAAATTGAGCACATCTATGAAATAACTGATACTACCTGGCTGAAGAAACAGACCATTAGCACGAGAAACCCCTCTGACCTTCACTTCTGGTCTGCCCCTACTCCACCACCCACCCCAGAGCCATCACTCCCCTGGCTGCTGAACCATAGATTCATTTCACATGTTTTTGATCTTGTGTAAATGCATCATGCAGCAGATGCTCTTTGGCGCCTGACTCCTCCCCCTCGACTCATGTGTGCGAGATTCATCCGTATTGTGTCGTACTGCACCGATGAATAAACCAGTGTGCTTCTCTGCTCTGCTGTCGAAAGGCATTTGGGCGGTTTCCAGTTCTGAGCTATTATGAATAAGTGCTGCTGAGAACATTCTATTTCACGTCTTTTGGCCGACATTACACACCCATTTCCGTGGGGTGTGTATGGAGGAGTGGAGTGGCTGTGTGACTGTTCAGCTGGAGTCGACCATTTTCCGAAGTAGTTTTCCTCCTTTAAGCCCCCTTATTGTCTCTCGTTCCCCTGGACTCGCTCAACCGGCACTGAGCCTGGGGTTCCTAGAGATGGTCCCCACACAGCCCAGCTCTCAGTAAGATCCAGGTCTCAGCCCGGGTGGCCAGCCACATAAACTATAACATGTAGAGAAAAGGTGTTTTGATAAAATTCTGCCTAGATAGCTGTGGGAGCGCCAAAGATTGATGTCTGCTGGAAGGGTTTGTGGGGGGCTTGAAGGGCTAGCAGAAGATGCGGGGAGACCCAGGAGGCAGGCTCCTGTGTCCCTCTTCTCCGGTTGACTTGGTTGGGTTTCACATCTGCATTCTCCTGGTTCTCCGACCCAGGGCTTGTCCCCAGCTCTGTCCTCTGTCACATTTCACCTGAGCTCTCTTGGACTCTCCTGGGGCCTCTCTGGGTCCCCCAGGCCCTGTGTGTGTGGTGTAGACACGGGGTGCTCCGGGTCCCCTTGTCTCCTCTTCATCTTGGTCCCGGCGCCCCCAGCTCTGACCTGGCCTGCGGTGGCCTCTCTTCCCAGCGCGGGCACCGGCCGCACAGGCTGCTATATTGTTCTGGATGTGATGCTGGACATGGCGGAGTGTGAGGGCGTTGTGGACATTTACAACTGTGTGAAGACCCTCTGCTCCCGGCGTGTCAACATGATCCAGACGGAGGTAGGGGACGTGGGACCCGAGTCCCTTGTGTGGAAGTGCACGGAGAGTGCAATGTGCCAGAAGGGTGTCCTTCGACTCTCCTCCCTAGGAGTTCCCCTGCCAGCCTCGTAGGGTCTTTTCCGATTCAACTCCTCTATGTTCTGCTGGGTGAGGTCAGCACTGGGTCAAGGTCATGGGCTTGCAGTCAAGACATGCCGGTGCTTGTATCTTCACTAGATACGGTAGCCGGGGCAGGCCCTCCCCTGCAGAGCTGCTCACAGGGCTTCGAGGCGCGGAAGGTGAGTGAGTGAGCACTCTCGGGGAGGTCGTTTCACTAGGCTTGGGCCTGTCCAGCCGCACATGGTTAGGACTCCACCGTGAGCACCTCTGCCTCAGCCCTGAGCCGCTCCCCCTGCCGCCACGCTGAGGCATCTCATCTTAGTCCCGCCTCCCATTCCAGGAGCAGTACATCTTTATCCACGATGCGATCCTGGAGGCCTGCCTGTGTGGGGAGACCACCATCCCTGTCAGCGAGTTCAAGGCCACCTACAAGGAGATGATCCGCATTGACCCGCAGAGTAATTCCTCTCAGCTGCGGGAGGAGTTCCAGGTGGGGTGTGAGTGTGTGCGCTTAGGGGTGAGGATGAGGGGATGTCTGTGCGTCATTCCTTAGCGCTGTAGGTGCCATTGAGGGTCAGTGTTACTGGGCTACTAGGCAGGACTTGGAGGCAGTGGTACATCCAGGTGGTAGAACTCCAGGCTTTGAAGTCAGACAAACCTGGGTTCAAATCCTGGCCTACTTAGTTAAGAGCCGTGAGTGACCCTGAACAAGTTACCTTGCCTCTCCAGCCCTCAATTTTCTTCTCCAGAAAAGAAATCTGATTGATGTTACTCTCGAAGTGTTTGTAGGATTCTTTTGGTTGCAAGTATCAGACAGCTAACTCAGCGGCTTTTGTAACTGAGACGTCTGAGGGTGGTACAGCTTCAGTTATGGCTGGATTCAGGGGCTTAAATGATGACCCCAGGACTTAATATCTGTCCCTTTATTCCTGTTTTTGGCTTTATTCTCAGATCGACGTCCTAGCATGTCATGTCATCTCTACTGTCAGGAGATTCTGAGAAAAGGCAGTTTCCGCTCCCAGCAACTCCAGTGACAGTCTTAGAGCAGATTCAATGGCCTCTCCCTGAGCCTGTCACTGGGGCCCAAGGGACAGCATAGGTGATTGACCCAGGCTGGTTCTGGGGGCAGGGCCATCCTCACCAGTCACATGACCGAGATGGAGGAAGGCTCATTCTCCAGGCCTGGTCACTGGGAGGGCTCAAAGGCCCCAGATGTCCTCTTCATTCCACGTGCCTGTACGGGCTCATCAGATGTCATGTACCAGTGCGGGTGCTCTCAAGCCAGCACAGAGCGGTGTCACAGGAATGCTATTTATGGTTTCTGGAGAAGGTGGTGGGACTCTGGGGGCTCTGAGAGACTGAAGAGGGAAGAATGGAGACCCTCTGATTTGGGATGCAGGATGCACGAAGGCGAGAGGGTGGAGGGGACACCCGGGGTCCCGGCCTGCTGTAGAGCCTAGTGCTCTGGACTTCAGTTCAGACAGGGCCAGGGCGGAGGATGGTG
The DNA here is from genome assembly GCA_004363575.1 of Solenodon paradoxus. NCBI lineage: Eukaryota > Metazoa > Chordata > Mammalia > Eulipotyphla > Solenodontidae > Solenodon > Solenodon paradoxus. Next base: position 26,496 of record RJWH01007575.1, on the reverse strand, counting down.
ACTGCTTCTGTCAGGCCCCCGGAGTCCACTTGGTGGAAGCTGTGGGGTTCGGGGCTTGTCTCCATGAAAGCACCTAATCGGCTAGTACTGGTTCTCCCTGTGTCGTCCACGTATTGAGCCAGGTATTGTGCCAGGTATTGTGCTAGGCTCGGTGCTTGGTACGAGGCCTGGACACAGGGAGTCTGGGAGCCCTCTGTCCCTTCTCTCTGGACCTCAGTTTCTCCATCCATAAAATGGAGTCAGTCACTCAGGCCCACCAAGCTCCGGATGTCACGCCCATTCCTCTCCCTACTCCCTGCAGACACTGAACTCGGTCACGCCGCCTCTGGACATGGAGGAGTGCAGCATCGCCCTGCTGCCCAGGAACCGAGACAAGAACCGCAGCATGGACGTCCTGCCTCCGGACCGCTGCCTGCCCTTCCTTATCTCCACTGACGGGGACCCCAACAACTACATCAACGCTGCCCTAACTGATGTGAGTACTTGGGTGTGGGCTCGGCTCCCAGTAGCATCAAGAAGGAACCAAGGGAGCAGGCAGAGCTGAAGGCTTCGGTTGGGGGAATCCTCTGCCTTTTCTGGGGACCAGGCCCATGGGGAGACCCACTTTCTCCTAGATCATCCATTCAGGGCATTCAAGCCAGTGAGCCCACTCAGGGATTACCTTTGGCCTGAGTGGGGGCCTGGGGGTGGAGTTCAGGCAGGGCTGTCTCCAGGATCAGGCCCAGCAGAATCTGGATTAGGAGGAGTGATGTGGGTGCTCTGACTGGGGAAGCCCAGAATGAAGTGGGTGGCTGGGACTTGAGATGTGATGTCTGGAGTCAGGGGAGCTTGTCCAGGGATCCTTGAGTGAGAGCCTGCTCTAGGATCTGACCTGGAACAGGGAATACGATCTGAGGTCTTAGGTGCCATTAGAAGCCCCTTCTTCTACTTCCAGCTTGGGGGACTTCACCTCTTTGTGGGGTGGTACAAGCAGAGCAGGGGCTTTAGGGGTCCAAGATGCTGCTGTCTTAGGGGCTCGGGGCTGGTGAACATCACCCCGTTCCTCTCCCAGATTGGAATTGGCAGGAGATGGGCACTGGAGAGAGATGGAGATCAAAATGTTACTTAATACACAAAAAAACAGATACAACTGGAGAGCATGACTTTTCTGACATGCTGCGAAGTGGACCAGCTACCTCTTTGCCCGTCAGACAGGCAGGCTGTTCTCCAGGTCCAGCTGTGTCGCCCAGGACACTCTCCTCATCAGGGACTGGCCTTTCCGTCTCGCAGAGAACAGGAGTAGTTGGAATGCATGACATCTGGGCATGGGCTGGGCTGGGAAAGGAAAGGAGGGGCCCCACTGAACAGGCTCAGTCCTTGTCCCCAACTCGCCCATGTGCGAGTGAAAGATGGAGTGGTGGCTAAGGCCAGGTGTGTCATCACTGGGGGTCCCTCCACATGGAAATGACAGCTGTGGAGAGGGAATTCCCCACATCATGTACGAGGGAGTTGGTTCTTTCTTGGCTGGCTCTTGGGCAGAGCCCATTCGCAGGACAATGCAGGGGCAGCAGGGTTTCTCTAAAGAGGTAGAAGTCCTGTTCTTGCTTCCTGGTAAGGGGAGGCGCAGTCCCAGCAACTGAAGGGAGTGACGGAAGAGGGCCCATCTGTCACTTTATCTCAACCTGGTGGCATGTGTGAGTATAGTAGTGCATACGGTGTCTGGGCCTGCCGAGGGGCCCCAGGTCATGGAAGGGTGACACAGGGCACTGGAGTTTTGGATGGGAAATCCTTCCCAGGACATTCTTGGGCCTCAGTGTACCCATCTGTATATTGGGGCTAGAAAGGAGTGTGTGCGGCTCACCTCTGCCTGCCACACGTGTGGGAACTTTTGCTGCTTAAGGACCATGGGACAGGGAGTTGGGGGGACTAGAGGCCTGGAGGGGCTTGCCCCACCAACCCAGGCTTCAATGTGCTGACTAAGCTCTAACATGACCCTGCGGTGTTTGGGGGCCGTGGGTGGGGCTCAGCCTCTGAGTCTCATTCCCTGCAGAGCTACACCCGGAGCGCAGCCTTCATCGTGACCCTGCACCCGCTGCAGAGCACCATGCCCGACTTCTGGCGGCTGGTCTATGACTACGGGTGCACCTCCGTCGTCATGCTCAACCAGCTGCACCAGTCCAACTCTGCCTGGGTGAGCGCCCCGTGTGCATCCAAGAGCACCCCCCAGTTAGGGAGTGGATCCCAGCTCTGCCACCTGTCGACTGAATGACCTTGAATGGACCACACTCCGCCCCAAGGCTGGGTTTCCTTATCTGTCAGATGAGAGAAAAGTAGCTGTTCCTTATTGAGCATCTGCTGTATGCCAGGCACTTGGCTTTTCACTTAAGGGCTTTAGGTATGAGCATTAAGAAGCGGAGTAGTGAAGCGACTTCTCCAGGATCACGCAGCTGGGAAGTGAGCTGTTCCCCCACCCTGGGCTGTCTCCTTCCAGAGCCTCTGCTTTTTCAGTCCCTCGACTAAACTGCCCATCATGGGGCCTCTGAAGCAGAGTGAAACTCAGCCTCCTTGCTCTCTAACTGTTGGGCCTAGGGTACATTAATTTATTTCTTAGAGACTCAGTTTCCTTTCTGTAGAATGGGGACATCACAGCTCCTGGCCTCGTGTGATTCTTGTCAGGACCACAGGGAGATGTAGCTAGGTACCTGGCACATAGCAGGCGCTCGGCACATGGCCAGGATGAAGACGATGAGGGGGATAGTTGGTCGGGCACTGGCTTCTTGACCTCAGCTTGGGACAGCCAGCCCCCCATTTCCTTTTGAGGATCCCAAAGCTAGAGGTCCTGGGAAGAACAGATGTCCAGCCTTCCAGTGCTGCATGGCCATTTCTTGGATCTCTGAACCTCCCTCCCTAGCTTCCTGTTCCTGGAGGCCAGACAGCTCTGCTGTAAAGTGAGCATGACAGCCTCTTAACTGCCGCCTGGAGAAGGCTTGTTACTCAGAGTCTTCACGAACCAGCACGGTATAGATGACTAGGTCTGCTCGGTAATGGGCTGCAGCCTGTGGGTGGGCATCTGGAGGGAATCCGTGAAGAACTGTCTTTGCTAAGGTGGCAGGGAGAACCCAGTGGGAGGCTCCCATGGACATCTTCGCTGGCTTGCTCATTCATTCAGTCACGTTTTCCCATGGGCTGCTCCCTGTTAGGCGCTGCATCAGACGGCGGGAAAGTAGAGGGAGGACACACAGCCCCTCCTGGATCTCAGAGCCCAGGGGAAGGAATTACAAAAACTGATAGTGACAGCACAGAGGGAAAGGGTTATCAGAGGAGCCTGTGGGATGGTGTATCTGGGAGGGCTTCTTGGAGGAGGTAGTGTCTGGGCTGAGAGGTGTAAGAAGAGTAGAGTTGAGCAGGTGAGGAAATGAGAGGGAGAAGCTTGTGCAAAGGCCTGAGTGCAAGGAGTCACCAGGGCCCCAGGCAAAAGAAGAGAAAGTAGAGTCGTCTCCTCATGGAACATGGTCAGAGAGGGAAGCAGATGGAGCATGTGGTCATCTGGGAGGAGCTTGGCAGTCACTTCACAGATGGAGAAACTGGGGTGCAGAGGAAGATCTTTGTGTGGGCTCCAGGGATTGCTAAGACTAGAAACTGGGGCCCTGGACCTACCAGCCTGGAGGACCCGTGTGTGTATACGCAGTAGGGCTGTGCCTCCTCTGTCCCTCTGCTGATGAGTCTGTGCCTTCAGGCAGGGCTGATTCATTTAGGACCCTGACTCCATGCAGGGTCTTGGGGCAGGAGTGTGGTTGGAAGGGTTTGTCTTGGCTGATTTGAGCGTCAGTGTAGAATGCACTGGGGACAGGTGCGCCCTGCCATCTGATGGGTGGGTGGTGGACGGGGGATCTGGAGTGAGTGGGCGAGTTGGGGTGCATTGGAGCCCCCGGGGCTGGTGTGAGCGGTAGCTGCTCCACCCCAGCTCTGCTTAGTGTCCCCTGTCTGTGCCCATGCCCCCAGCCATGCCTGCAGTACTGGCCAGAGCCAGGCCGGCAGCAGTACGGCCTCATGGAGGTAGAGTTTGTGTCAGGCACAGCAGATGAAGACTTGGTGGCCCGTGTCTTCCGGGTGCAGAACATCTCTCGGGTGAGTGATCTGGGGGTTCCCAGGCGCGAGCCTGGGTGGTGATGGGGGTGACTTTAATGACCCTTGAGTCACGAGGGGGCCTTGTCCCTGGGTGCTCATGTCCCCCTGGCTGCTGCCCACATCCTCAGTTGCAGGAGGGGCACCTGCTGGTGCGGCACTTCCAGTTCCTGCGCTGGTCTGCATACCGGGACACGCCCGACTCCAAGAAGGCCTTCCTGCACCTGCTGGCTGAGGTGGACAAGTGGCAGGCGGAGAGCGGGGACGGGCGCACGGTGGTGCACTGCCTGTGAGTGCTGGCCGCCTCAGGGTGGGAGCAGGGCCGGGCAGCTGGTCCAGTGTCAGCGGGGGCCTCCAGGCTGGCACCAGAGCCCCTGGGCTTGGTCTGGACCCTGCTAACCAGGCAGGGCTGGAGGAAACCAGTCGGCTTCTGGGATGCAGACAGGTGCCGCAGTACCCCATGAGTGATGTTAGACTTCACCAGTTTAATTATGGAGTCCTGTTTGATGTTACTCCATGAGATGGTAGCGTGTTTTAAGTTGATGAACATTCCAGACTTGTTCTTGTACGCACGCAGCTTCTCCCCTTCATTCGTGCATATTCCCCATTCACGAAGTCATTCACGCATGTCTGGGTGCAGGCGCTGTGTTGCCCCCACTTTTTCATGTGTGTAGCACGTACCCTTCAGTGTCAGGCAGGACAGACTGACACAAGTAGCAAGCTGAGCAGGCAGGGCCTCACCTCTGGGGCTTTGTTCTGTGGGACAGCCCTTTTGGGAACAGGGCTGAGGACCTAGTCAGTCCCCCACCTACTAAGAGGAGTCATAGGGAGCAGAAGAGGGAGAGAGACTCAGATGGGAGCGCTCTGTGTGAGAGGCTGTGGGTTCGACTTGCAGTGTGTGCGCTAGCTTCTCGGGGTGGCTGGGGTGGTCGCCTCCTGTCAGTCCTTCACCCTGGGTTTCTGCTTGCTGCTATGCTGCCCTCCTATGTTACTGGCTTTGTCTCAGTGTGTTTTCTTGGAATGTGTCTGACCTCTTTTCTCTTAGAATTTGCTGTTTCTCCTCCTGACTTTCTATTCCTAGTTACCTTCAGACTTTGGATGTCAGTCTTAGCATCTGACTGTTCATTTAGTCTTATGGGCCTGACACTCACCTCTGGGTTCCCTGAGCCCTCCCTGGGGTTCCCGGGCCCCGCCCCTCGGTTCCCTGACTCCTCCCTTATGGGGTTCTCTGGCCTCACCTCTCACCTCTGCACCCCATGCCCTATTCCTCCCAAGCCTTGCCTGCAACTCTTTGTGTCTCATTTAGAAACGGGGGTGGCCGCAGTGGCACCTTCTGCGCCTGCGCAACGGTGCTGGAGATGATCCGCTGTCACAACCTGGTGGATGTTTTCTTTGCTGCCAAAACGCTTAGGAACTACAAGCCCAATATGGTGGAGACTCTGGTGAGGAGCCCCCGCTTCCTGCTCTGTGTCCGGCTCGGTCCTTCCCACTCATTCGTTGTCACGCCCACAGTTGGGCCTTAGGTTCTAGACCTGGGTGCCAAAGCGTGGTTCCCTTTCCCCTTCCTCCCCCAGAGGTGAGCCTGGCTCGTGCTGGCCCACCCTCCCGGGTACCTGGGAGGGACCAGGCTCTGATTCCCTCTCTCCCTCTCCCCAGGATCAGTACCACTTTTGCTACGATGTGGCCCTGGAGTTCCTGGAGGGGCTGGAGTCAAGATAGCGGGCCCCTGGCCGGGGCACCCTCTGTGCACACCGGGCCAGGCCCACGGTCCACACTGATGAGGACGACCCGTGCCCGACTCTGCCTCACCACAGCCCCACAGGGAAAGCACTGGAGTGGGCGCAGGACATCTTGGTGCCCCCTTCCTCTATGGGTGGTCCATTCATCTCTCTGGTGGGTAACTGTGGCCAAGGAGCAGCTGAGTAAGACTGCAGCCCAGTGTCATCTCCACAGGACCCTATAGGCCTGTGCGAGAGACCCGGCACTGCCTGGTAGAGTGATGGGCTCAGAACTGCCAGCCCTGGGGGACCCAGACCCAGGCTCCTTGATTTTATCCCAGCCCTTGCAGAGGTGGGTAAGGTCCTCAGAACACATGCCCGTTTCCACCCATCTGGGCTCCCTTTCGACATGGGTAGAGAGGGCACTGGGGCTTGGCATCAAGAATCCCATCTGCCCAGCCCTTGGGATCCCAGGGAGACTGGACTCTGCCCTGATTTGCCAGTGGGCACATCAGACTGCCTCCCCAGGATGGGGCCCTCCCTCCTCCACCTGCTGCCCCTGCGGCCCCGGGGATCTTTTGCTCACATCCCTCCCCCTTCTGCTTTCTTGATGTGTGCTCTGAACCCCCCTGGACCAGGATCTGTCGAGCCCTACCCTGTCCTGTGGGGGATCCCTTCCCTGCCTGACCCAATGTCTACGGAATGAAGCCACCTCAGCACCCCCGCTGATGACTTTCAGGCCTCCCTGTCTGGGTCCTGCCCAGCCTGGGCTACTGACAATCTTCAAGATTGAATGACAGCCCCTGGGGTCGAGGTCCCCATGGCTCCTGGTGAGGCTACCCACTGGGGAGGGCACTAATAGATCAGGGGTGCTTGTAACCCCTAGACTTTGGATGAAGAAGGTATATTTTGGGATGGAAGATCACTGCTTTTTTTCTTTTTTTCTGGGTAGGTGGGAAGTTCTCTTTAAAATGGGGCAGGCCACACCCCCATTCCGTGCCTCAATTTCCCCGTCTGTAAACTGTAGATATGACTACTGACCTACCTCGCAGGGGGCTGTGGGGAGGCATAAACTGATGTTTGTAAAGCGCTTTGTAAATAAACATGCTCTCTGAATGCCACAGAGCCACCCTGTGTGTGTCTCGCCTGTCCCCAGCCTCCCAGTGCAGTGGGAGGGCCCCGGACTGGGAGTCAGAAGCCTGGTTCTGGTCTGGCCTCAGGTTTTCTGTCCATAAAATGGGGTATGGACTAGAGCCGTCATTCAAGGTCCTTCCACTGCAGAGGCTGTTCTTAGGGACCCAGCTGGTACTGCCTCTACCCAGGCTTCTGAAACACTGACCCAGACAGTGGGCTTTGTCCTGAGACCCAGGAGAACCACTGAGCTTCCTCTCACCTTCAAGGCCTGGGTCCAGGTCGGTTTCCTTTGCGGTTGCATGGAAAACTTCGGCTTTGGTGTCAGGCCGACAGGTCCGTCCAGCTGTGAGCCCGTGGGCCAGTCAGCTGCCCTCCCAGCCTCAGTTTCCCACCTGTAAAATGAGGACGAATCTGTTAGGATCGGGTTGTGATTAAGTGTCTTGCATGGTGAAAGGGCTCTAATTACAGACAGGACATTGCCCTGCTGGACTGGTTTCCCTGCTGCACATCCCCAGCCCCAGGCTTCCTCGGGTGCAGTGCGGGAGGAGTGGGCAGATTGCTAGAGACCCGAGTCACTCTTGCCTCTGTCACAGCCTCGCTGTGTGACCTTGGATGAGACATTTCCTCTTTTAGGGCCTTGGTTTCTTCACTGGAACCCTGGCCCCATGAGGTACTGCTGGCTGTGTTTCTGTACCTCAGTTTCTCCACTGGTTACAGGCCATAACCCATTCTCGTGACCTCACCAGTCAGCAGCCTTTAATCTGAACTAGAAATGTATCAGACTTGGCACGCCCTGGTGGCGTAGTGGCTAGGTCTGCCACCTCCGGCTGAGTGCAGTCCACACGCATCCCAAGGACCCGAGTTCATGTTGTGGGGGCCCTGGGGGAACAACCAAGATGAGCAACTAAATAAAAAGGAAATAAAATGTATTAAGCTGTTATGGTCCCACTTACCTAAGGAACAACGGACTCCCTCACATTCCTTCTGGACTGGCCTCTGAGCCTCACCTGATGGGTTACAAATGTATGTCGCAGATCCTGGCCAGTAGAATGTGACAGCGGTAATGTCGGATGAGTTCTGAATCCTAGACCTCGGGCATTGTAGCTTCTGCTCTGGCCCTCTTGGAACTTGTGCTGTAGGCCTTCTAACCACCTGGAAGATTACAGTTGGTGCAGGAGCCGAGGCATCCCGTGGACTGCAAATACCAACTCAGCTCCAGAGAAGAGGCTGTCTTGGGCCTTCAGCCCTTACCTGTCAGGTGAGGGTAGCCACGTGATGAGATTAGAAGAAACTGCCCACCTAGCTCCCAGAACTGAGAGAAAAAGTGTTCCTTCAAGCCGATAAGTGTTGGGACCTTTTGTTACGCAGCAAAAACTAACTGATGCATGTGTGTTCTAGGCAGGGAGGATGCCGCTTTACACCCCCAGGTGGGAGCTCCTTAAGGGTAGGACATGTTTCTTTGCTCATTTGACTGTATCCATTGCTCAGGAAAGGGCTCCTGTTGGAGCCGGGACTCGGGAAAGGTTGTCTTAAGGGAGGGAGGAAGGCGGGAGTGTGGCTTTGCTTGTCTGACTGACCAGCGGCCTGACGTGGCCTTTCAGAGGTTGTTGGGAGCTGGGCTGTGTATGAGAATTAGCCCAGAGTCAACAATCAGGGCCCTGTCGCGCAGGCTCCAGCTGGTGACCGTGCCCAAGAGCCAGCTAGTCTAGAAACTCAACAATACTTACTGCAGGACTGGTTGTCATGTCTAGAGATAAAAGGTTTCAAAAGAACTAGCAACTCCTGGTGACATGATTGCTTCTCAGTAATTGCCATCTCATATACTATGGACGTCCCAGGGTAACCAAGCTGTCACCATTACCTTTCATTGAGCACCTGGCAGTTCTCTCTCTTCCTGATTCCATACAATAGCACTTTACAGCAGGGACTGAGGAAATGGAGGCTGAGGGAGACAGTGCGCTGGCCCAGAGTCACAGTCGTCAGGTGCAGGGCCGGGACTGAACTTGCACCCACGTGCAGGTCACCTCCAGAGCCTGGCCTCTCTTCGCTCCGTACCCAGTCTGGTTGGCGTCAGAAGCCAGAGCACCTGCTGATGCAGCACCATATGAATGATCTGTGACTTGGGCACTGGTTTCAAGTGCTGTGAAATGAGTCAAAGTGGGTGGCCTCTCGGACAAGGGGACCGGGAGCACGAGTCGTTGAGTGGTCCAGCCTGGCTCTGTCCAGGGCCGTGGGCTGGGACAGCAGGTGCGGGTCGAAGCCCCCACCCACCCAGACCCCAGCAAATAGGATTTCTCAAAGCAAGACAGGCCAACTGCCCGTTCCTGCCAGGAGCTAAAGTTGTCTCTTCATGTCAAATAAATCTGGCTGTAGGAACCGGCCAAGGCAATTATTACTCACACGACCTCTCTGCTGGCCCCTGGCTGGGACACTATATATCCTGAGCACTGGGAGATGAAGCCTTGACTGTGATGGGCACTGAGGCCATTTGGGAGGCCCTAATGGAGCAGCCAGGCCCTCACTGCTGTCCTCCCGCTGACCTCTGGTGGACAGGAGCTTAATAGATGCCTCGGGGCTGAGGGAGGTGCAGAGAGAGCAGTGCTGCGGTGGATCACAATCTGCTTGTGATGTGAGGAGCCGGGGACCTGGCATCCTGGACTCTTGGTTTGCGGCTTCCTTGCAGGGGCCCTGAGGCCGGTCCTGACCTTCAGTGAGCCTCAGGTTCTCATCCAGAAAAGGGAGGAAAACCCAGGCAGTGGTGCCCGCTGGGCAGCAGGAGGCTGGGCTGGTGTGGGTGGCATGGGAGGGACCTGTGGTTTCGGCAGGGTCAGGCCCAGCGTGTCCTGTGGGTGGAGGATGAGGGCTCTGGGTGTGGGGATGGTACTGAGGACAGTACCTGGACATGTCACGCACTCAGTGATTATTTGTTGAATGAATGAAAGGTACAGCTCCGGGGTGCAAACTCTTCTTCCGAAGCCCATACTCAAGCACATTATTTTTAGCTTTCCAGATGGCCCAGTGGCTTGATGCCACGAGGCCAGGTGCCAGTGCCTTCGCCAGGCTGTGCAGCCTTGAGCCAACATGTGGGACTCAGCCTCCTGAGCCGTGCAGGGAGAAGGTGGGACGAGGAGCTCCTTAGGAGCCCATTCCAGGGAGGACACCAGTGGTTCAATGCCCACAGCGACAGAGGTGTCCCCCAGTATTCAGTGGTGTCAGGCGACTATCCTAAGCATCTGCTTTCTGATTTGGTGAAACATTGGGTGTGGTTGAAACTTGGTCTGATGGGCCTGGGCACATACTCTGGCAGGTCCTTTATTATGTGGATGTAGACATTGTCCCTAAACTTCCCAGCAATGGCCACCATTTGATATTTGAAGAAACAGGCTCAGATTGCTGCGGTGCAACACCTCAGGTCACACAGCAAGAGAAGACCCAAGGCAACATGAGCACGCAGGTCAGTTGACTCCAAAGATCTTGGAATCTCCCAAATATGGGAAAATCGAAACTTAAAGCACCTCAATGACGTGTGGTTTCTCTTGTTCACAAATCAGTCTGTCCCCTGGATGCTCAAGCCAGACGACTGCAGATAGGCCAAGCCGAGGCCCACAGTCAAAAAGCCTCCCAGGCTCAGAGGACCTAGGAAGTCTGTGCTGAATGAATGTCTGTTAAGCCCACAGTTGGTGGGAGGGCCTGAGTCAGCAGGCGCTGTGGAGCTGAGAAGCCTCTTCAAGAAAAATGCATCTCAGCTCACTTTCTACTTCCACGGGTGGGAAGAGAGAGAGAACCTTTTCAGGAATTTTATTTTCTGCTCATTTGGAAGCAGAACAATATGCCTTTCTTAAAGCTGTGTTTACTCATTGATTCTCCCATTATGCATTCTTTTTTTTTTGAAGAGAATTAGGGACTGAGTTATCTCCCCAAGTCTCTAGTCCATGCCTGCCTTTCCCCACAAAAGGCAGAGAAATCTTTGTCCCTCTAACCTCTTTCCCTGCCAAACCCCTTGCATCTTTCCATGTCTGCCTGTACGCTGTGTGTCCATTGTCTCTAAGCTGCAGGTAGGTCAGTCCTTCTTTGCCTGCCTTAAGATATTGGAGCAGGGCCCTGTAAATAATTCTTTTGACAGTTGCAGTAATGTGAAGGTTCGTCAGTAGAGGGCGCTAGAGGGACACAGTGATAGCAGGGAGGTACTTCTTGGTTCCGGTCCTCCTTCGGCCTTACAGTTATTTAATTTTCAGACTCTGCATGAGAGCTAAGACCTCAGTGGCCCGTTGGATAAACCCCAGGTAGTCCCTCAGGCCTTTCTCTGCAGAGAACTGCTTCTACAGGGCAGTGCTTACCCACATCACTTGGCAAGTTTCTTAGCGTTTAAAGGCTGCATGTTCTTGTGGTCACTTCCTGATCACAAAGGTCCACATCTCAGTCTTGGGAGAGGAGCTCCTCCTCAATTTTCAGTTCCATCATTTTTCACTCTCCACCAGTTCAGGCATGGCGGTTGCTTCTCTTTCAGAATACCTTTTCTTCTCTGTGCTCCTTACTGCCTCTGGGTTGCTTAGAGACCTCTTTTAACCCTGCTTGTAATTAACCTCTTTCTAGTTAACATTTCTTTGTATTAAAATATCCATGCTCAGGCATAGTGGTTTAGTCCATGTGGCTCACTCCACATCCATCCATCCATCCACAGGTCCTCAGTTCAAGGCACAGGGTTGGGGAAGCAACCAAGATGAACAACAACAATAAATTAAAATGAAATAAAATGTCTTCTTTCTTCTCTCCTTTCCTGCCCACCTCCTGCTCACCTTCATTCCTACTTGCACCTTTTCTTAAAAAAATAAAGTCAATACTCAAATGATAGGTGATGCACTCTGCTTTCTGACTGGATCCTAATCAATGTAGAATCGGGAGCAGAGGTGGGCCCAGGGGAAAGGCCTCAAAGGTGGGATCTCGGTTGTTTTTGCTGTGCCCTGGGGCTGGAGCACAGAGCTGAGCTCCTCGCCATTGGGAGTGGTGCTGTCATTATGCTTTCACCTGGGATGGATTTTATACAGCGTCAACTGAAGCCAGTGTCTTGGGAGCTCAAGTGACTATCACACATCAGTAATTAGGAGTCAAGGACTGTGGGGTGGACTGTTGAACACACTGGAATGCTAGCTAGAAAGAAAACTTTAAATTCAGGTCATTTAATCTCAACTCAGATCATGGTTAGAGAGCCATGGTCAGAGAATTTCTTCTTTTTCTTTCTTTCTTTTTTTTTTTTAAAGGAAAGGTATAGGCAGAAATGAAAGTGAGTAGGTAGACAGGCAGAGAGAGAGAAAAGGAAGAAGAATTTTATTTCATTTCCTTTTAATTGTTCACACAACTAAGCAGTTATTTCCCCCCAGATCTGGGACTCGAACCCAGGGCTGTGTGGCCTGTGTCGTTTGGAGGTGATTGCCCTCACCACTATTCCATCAGGGTGCACCAAGAATCTCTTATTTCAAGTTGTCGCAGGTCTGATATTGCCAAAAAATCAAAACAACATTTAATGGTCCAGGTCACAGAATTGAAATATCATGTAAATCTGAAGCATCACCAAATATCCTGTGTCAGAGTTGGGGCATAAGTTAGGAACAAATGGAATCTTGAAACTTGGAATAGATACATCTGGTTGGAGTTAAATGAAATGGAGACTCACTCTGAGCTTCCCTTTCCCAGTAGAGAGAGCTTGCCCTGGTGTATCTGAAGACACTAGTTTTCCTTTGCTTGAAAACCCTGTGATAAACTTATACAGTGGATGCCTTGGAAGGGCATGACCATTCTCAAGACATGCCACAGCACCCTTTATTGCCATTAGCAAAGGTCACATTTTAGCTTGCTCCAAGAGGTCAGGTATGGTGACCCTATGATCCAGGAGGAGACAGTTTGCACGATGGAAGAATGGCAAGATTTGGGCTAATGGCAAGATTTTTCATAACCCTGAGGAATATGTATGGGAGTTGATTTTTTCAAATTAGAGTATTGCTTTTATTGGGAATATTTTCAATCGATTTATTGACATCATCTCTATGTTAAGCTCTGTATATGTTTTATCTCACTAAATTCTCACAACCCTGCAAGGTAGATTTTACTCCATTATATATGAATGGAATCAAGATGCTGGAGCTCAGAAAAGTAAAGAAACTTGCCCCAGTTTATGAGGAAGTATTCATATCTTTAGACATTAAAGTTCTTGCTCTTCCTATTAAACCAACACACCACATGGGTGATTGCAAATCTCACAGGATTCCTTTGGAAGAAGGTGGGTTTCCTGATGGTAGCAGAAGGTTGGGTGATGCTTTTGAATCCATTCAGCCACTTTGTGTCATTTGACTGGTGAGTTCAGTCCATTAACGTTTAGGGTGATTATTGATATGTGGCTGCTTAGTGTCATTTTATAATGTCTTTTGTATGTTGCTCCAGATGATGACTTTGTTCTCTTTCCCTTTTTAGGCCGGATGGGTGGTTATGTTTTGGTTGATTTTGTCTTTTGTTTTCTTCTTCGCTTTCTCCCTGAGGATGTATTTTGAGGTTACCCTGAAGTTAGCCTTCACAGTTCTGTTTACTACCTAATTTTACTTGAAAGCATATAAGTATTTCACTCATTCTAAGTATCCAAAATTTTGTTCTTTTGTCTTCCTTTCAGGATTTGCTGTCTTACTGTTTTTCTGTGTGGTTTCCTTATGCTTCATAGAGCATCCTTTAATATTTTTTTTTGCAAAGTTGGTTTTGTGGTGATAAACTGCTTTAACTATTGCTTGTCAGAAAAGGTTATCATTCCAGATACAGTATCCTAGGTCGAAACTCCTTTTCTTTCAGCACTTTGAATATAATATGCCAGTCCCTTCTGACCTGTAGAGTTTCATTTATGAAGTCCGCTGACAGTCTTATGGGGGCTCCTCTGTTTGTGACACGTTTTTCTCTGGCTGCTTTTAATTGTCTTTCTTTATCTTGTATTTTTGACATTTTTATGACGATGTGTCTAGGTGTATTTCTGTTTGGGCTTCTTTAATAAGGAACACTTTGAGCTTCCTGGTTCTGCAGGCTTGCTTCACTCTTCAAATTGGGGAAATTCTCATCTATTATTTCTTCACATATAGTTTCTGCCCTCTTTTCTCTCTCTCCCACTGGGACCCTTATGATGCGAATGTTGTTCCTTTTGATATTATCCTGGAGGTCTCGAATGCTGTCTTCAATTCTTTGAATTTTTTTTTTTTATCTCTTTGCTGTTTGCTTGATTGAGTTCCTCTGTCCTACCTTCCAGATCACTGATTCTATTGGAAGCTTCATCCATCTTACTGTTGAGTCCCTCTATTGAGTTCTTTATTTCAGCCATTGTGTCTCTTACCTGTTTGATGTCTTCTTTTAATTCTTTCTTTGCTTCCTGACATTCTCATTTACTGCCTCTACTGATTTCTAGATTCCATGAGCATATTACTCACTGTTATCCTAAATTCCTCTTCTGGTAATTTACATATGTCTGCTGTATTCAGATTTTCCCCTGGGTTTTTTATTAGATCCATCATTTCATGCATGTTTCTATGTGCCTTTGCTCTATTTGGCATTCTGTTAATATTTCTGAGGGTTGGGTTTCCCTGGTTTTGCATAGGTTTGACTTGCCCAGGGCTGGCAATCAGATTGCAGTTTCGCCTCTACCCACGAGGTAACGCTAGCAGGTAGCAGTGAGGTTTGGGACTGACTTCTCACTGTAATCCAGGGGACACCCACTGGGTGGGAATTTTCAGTGGGCAGATATGTGGTGGGTGGCATTTCCACTCAGTGGACCCCACGGTCTGGGGTGAAATGGTTGTGGGAGCAGCTTGTTCTGGCTGATTTCCGGTTCTGGCTGTATCCAGCACAATTTCACTGCATGGGCTCCAGTTCAGCTCCCAGTGCGCTGGCTCACCTTTCACCACTTCCCAAGTCGGCCCTCTGTGGCTCCGCATCTCAGCCCCACTGGGCCCACCTCTGTCTGCCTCTGCAGCTGCTCCCGAAATCCCTAGCCTCCGCCCCACTGATCGTCCAGGAGACTCCCGAGCTCCATCCTGAATCCAAATCAGTGGCTTAGCTGAGAACCACGCCGGGTGCCCTCACCCACTGTTAGTCATCGACTGTTCTGTCTCCACTGAAGTGCCAGTTGTTTCTTGGTATTTGTCTCAGGAAAATAGTCTTTTTTTCTTTCAGTGTCTATGGGGAATGACCTGAAAGTGCATCCTATCGAGTCACCATTTGGAAGTCGACCAGGAGTTGATTTTAAGGGTGAAAAAGAATGCTAAATTACTTTGAAACTTGAATTGGAAGGTGGCTTACATTAAATGACTGGAAATGACAGCTCCCATGGAATAATGTGGAAGAAGGATCCAGAAGGCTGA
The DNA here is from genome assembly GCA_004363575.1 of Solenodon paradoxus. NCBI lineage: Eukaryota > Metazoa > Chordata > Mammalia > Eulipotyphla > Solenodontidae > Solenodon > Solenodon paradoxus. The sequence goes on along the minus strand of RJWH01007575.1, from coordinate 11,156 downwards.
AGGATAAGAGATTTAAGTGGGCTTATCATGTATGATCCACATGGCTTCCATGAAAATTCCCAGGAGATACTTTCCTACCTAAGGCATTGAGAAATATATTAATAAGGGGGAGAACCTACATCCGTAAGATGTTCTGTGGATATTCACCTTTGTAGGCCAGAATTACCAGGAGTATACTCGTTTTCTGTTTTTATGGGGATGATAGAATCATGGAGTAGTAGAGGCTAAGTGATATTACTTAATATTCCAAGACAAGGTGAATGCCTTTACCGTAAAGGGCTGCAGAATGCTGTACCAGCATCAGGATGCTTCACTGTAGGACTCCTTGGTGGTGACTAACTGTTCAGTGCATTCTTAGAAAGGAAATAGATGGATAACCCACTAGAGTATTGTTTAATCTATGTAACAGAAAAACCTGCCTACAAACCAACCAACCAGACCAATCAACCAACCAACCAACCTACCTACCAACCAACCAAACTAACCAACCAACCAACCAGACCAACCAACCAACCAACCAACCTACCTACCAACCAACCAACCAAACTAACCAATCAACCAACCAACCAACCAACCTACCTACCAACCAACCAACTAAACCAACCAAACCAACCGATCAACCAACCAACAAAACCAATCAACCAACCAAACCAATCAACCAACCAAACCAATCAACCAACCAACCAATCAAACCAATCAGCCAACCAACTAACCAATCAACCAACCAACCAAACCAAGAAATCAACCAACCAACCAACCAACCAAACCAACCAACTAACCACCCAACCCACCAACCGCTTTTTGGAACTGGTGGTCAAATCTGAGTTGAACCACCACACTGAGTTGTGGCCTTTCATCAGTTTCCAGACCTAAGTCAATTCACTGATCAGAGACTCTTGAAGAGGAGGCCAGGCTTCTTGAGGAAGTTTCCTGTAGCAATGCTATAAGTATATATCTTAAATCTCACTCTAAACCTTCACCAGAAGATTTGTAGTCATTCACTAGAGTAACTTCATTTGGGAAAAGACGTTATACAGACCCTTAGAGATTACTAAATATTGCTCTGAATTTTTAATTCCCGAGGATGTGACATACCACAGTGACCTGCCTTGTCGACAAGTGATAGCTTAGGGAGTCAGTTGATACTTAGTCCAAGTAGATCCAGTTAGTTATTCTCCCAGATCCTGAATGTATAATTGAAATAGACATATTTGGTAACTTGAAAAAAAATCCCCAGACTTTGGGTTTCTGATTTATAAAGTGAGGGCAATTAATGAAGGATGGGTTAAGTAGAGGTGCTTGGAAATTTCTGTCTCTACCATTATAGTAAATTAGAATCACTTCTTTAACCCTGGTGAAATTTCAGAAATTGACGAAGGCTAGATTATACAGAGGTGGTTATTTCTCTTCTATCCCCATTTCACCTATTTGACCTGTGCAGAGATGGATGGGTTTTGGAAAATGACTAGATTACTGCATACTTCGTTGGGTGGTAAGTCCAGTTGCAGCTGCTGTTACAAATACAGTTAGTATCTTTGCTGGAACAGCTCTGTAGAGTAGCCATTGACCCATTGACCCATTGACCCAGCTACTGCCTTTTTCTCCAAACCAATTTGTGAAGACCGTCAAAAGCAGTTTGCTTTTACCTGGAAGGATCAACAGTACACATTCACAATCTTGCCTCAGAGCTAAATCAATTCTCGTGTTGTCTGTTATCTAGTCCACAGATATTATAATTACCTTGGCATTCTACAAAGCATCACACTGGTGCATTACAATGATTTATTTCGTCTGATGAACAGGAGATACCAAGTAAACGATGCAAAGTAGAGGGTAGGAAATAAATGCTACAAAATTTGAGAAGTTTATCCCAGTAAAAATTCAAGGGTTCAGTGTTCTAGAACAGGTTGGGATATACTTCCCAAGGTAAAAGTCAAATTTCTGTACCTTATACTAGTAGCCTTGAAAAAGAGGCACAACACTTAGTAGGATTTTTGGATTTTTGAGGAAACATGCATCACATTTATGTGTGTTTCTTGGAGTCACCGACAAAGTCCCCATGAAACTGCCAGGTTTGAGTGGGGACCATAGTAAAAGAAGGTTCAGTGGCAAGTAAAGTTTTCAAGTATAAGTCCTTCTACCACTTTGTCCTTATAATCCAGTGGACCCAGTGATTCTCAAAGGTTTCATAGCAAATAGGGGTGCTGTACAGAGTCTTAGACAAGTCATGAAATGGAGGCCACAGTGCAGATCTATAGGATTTTAGAGTCTGTCTATTCCTTCCTAAGCAGATAACACTTTTCCTTCCAAAAAAACTTCTTACTTACTACTGGACTGTGTTAGAGACTGAACACTTAACTATGGGGCATTAGGTGACTATGCAGTCTAAGATTCCCATTGAGGATGCTACTAGCTATAAATTTAGTTTTTTTGCTGCAGCAATCTACCATTAAATGGGTATAAAAGAGATCATGCTTGGGCAAGTCCGGGAGGTCTTTACGAGTAAGTTGTATGAGTTAGTGATTCAGACTGCAGAAGTATAGACCTATAGTGATTTGCAAGCAGTTATTAATGGTCTAGTTTGGCTAAAGGGGTAAGTCAAGGACTTAGAATAAGATTGGAGGATTAGTGACAGGGACTTCTGGGGGAGAGTTATGTGGGTGGGCTCTTCATATTGGGAACAGACAGTGAAGATTCATGTCCATGTGAATCCTCACCAAAGGAAGCCTGTGGTAATGGAGGCCTTCTGTGATCAGGTGAACAATATGACATGCCTTGTGGTTCTTAGCTTCTTTACCCAACCATCTCTCTACTTGTCCAATGGATCAGTGAAGAAAGTAGACGTAGTGGCAGGTAGGAAGGAAATCACAGTCTGAAAAACACACCCTGTCTCTTACTGTGGGAGAAGACATTCCGGCACCTTACTAAGGGCTGCCTTGGAAACTGCCACTCACAACAGAAAAAAACCAATAAGAGTCCATGATATGGCACCACTTCCTGGATGGACCAGCCATTTCCCTGGTGGCAGGTTGAGTCCATTGTACCCTGTCCTGTCGTTTACATAGACATTGCTGGAAGTTACTTGACAATACAGTTTTAGGGAGCAGAACAGTCAGTGTGACCACTGAACTTGAGGAGCCCTTCGCAGAGCCAGCAGCTGATAGATGGCAGAGCATCTGTACAGTTCCTCGTTTTGAGGCAAGCAGGAGAGCTTCATCTGTGCAAAGGATCCTTGTCTTGTGAGGCGGAAACAGTGCTTTGTTGTGAACGGACATTCAAAAACGTGCGGAAGGCATATGTATGGTGAGCCAAACGCAAGAACTGTGGCAGTTATCACATTTATTGTCTGTCAGCTGCACTTCCATCCTTATTTGCCCTCCTTTGAGACAGGAGAGCTGCACCCTTAAACATTTCTTTCCGGGCTGCCGCAATGCTAATACCTGCCAATAGAGGGCACTAGAGGGCTCGTGCAAGGTGATAGCCTGGGGAAGCCATTTCTTTCTGATGCTGCAGCTCCTGCTTTATTTAGTGTAGGGCTGCCCAGTGGCACTTAGCTCAGCAACCATCAGGGACCAGATCCTCTGCACCCTCAAGCTCTGTCCTCCCCTGCTTCAGCCATACCCTCAGTCACTGTTGGAGGCAGTCAACTTTCCCTATGTTTGCTGTTCCTGTGCCCTTTTATCTCCTTTTTCTCCCTTTAGTGGTTAATCCCCTTTTACTAATGAACACACTACATTAATATTTGCATGTTCAAATGACGGGGCTGCTCCCTGTCTCCCGGATCGGCACTGACTCAACTATTCTCCCCCGGTCACCTGGTCTTTGCTGCACCATCTCTGTTCCTGGAAGATATGGGCTCCCTCTTCGTCTCATCTTGACTTTTTCCTGATCCCTGTTCTTTTCTGTCCACCTTGGGAGCATCCAGTTATTGTGTAAAAAAGGTGTGTCATCCTTCCCGGATGCCTTGCAAAGAGGTGGAGTTTCACGAAGTTGGTGGTGTGGAGAGAGCCTGACTTCAGCATCAGGGTAACGTCATATAGGTCGAGACATGGAGAAGTCAGGGTAAATATTTACTCATATCAAAGCTGTTCTAATCAGCTATCAAAGGTTTTCTCTCCCCTCAACCTCCAGCCCCCAGTTTCATTATTTTCTGTATTCCTCATGAGAACGTTTTTCACGTGGATTAGCTGGGTAGGTCTTCTTATTCCAGGGAATGCAGTGGTTCTCTACTGGGGGCGGTTTTGCTTCTCAGGGACATTTGGTTGTCACGTGTGTGTCTGTGTGTGTGTGTGTGAGTGCACGGGCGTGCGTGCAACTGGCATTTACAGGCTCTGCAAAACTTCCTATAATACATAAGATAACTCCTCACAACAAAGAATTGTCAGGCCCCAAATGTCACCAGTGCTGAGATTGACAAGTCCTAAATAATAGCAGTAGAAATGGAGGTCTGGAGAGGGGAAGCGACGTGCCTAGGATCACACAGAAAGTGAGCAGCAGATCTTGGGTGCCAGCCCGGGACCCCTCATCTCAACTGGAGTCTTCTCAGCCCTCATCCTCCCCATTCATGTCTCGTGCCAGGATAGGAAAGGCGACGGGGAGCCAGTGGGCCTGCCCCCAGGAACACTGTGCCTGCCAGGGGGCTGGCATTCTCCTCTTACCACCTTCTGTCTTGCCAAACCCAGCCCTTTCCCGATGCAGCCATCTGCTTTCTCAGCTCCTGCTCTGGGCTGCTGGGGAGCTGCCGGGCAGGCTGCATGCAGTGAGCACTGTCCCTGCCAGGCAGCGAATGCCAACTTCAGCTCGCCCATGTCCTGTGCATCCTTCCTCTGCCCTTCCTGTGTTTTGCTCCACTGCCTTTCCCTTCAAGGGCTTCTCAAGCCCCTGCCTGCAACCCTCGATGCCTTCACTCACAGCAGGGAACTGATATCCTTGTTACTCCCTCTTGTCTAAGCTAAACCTATTTTTTGCTAGCACAGGAACAGAATTCTCAATCAGTTCAGGGAAAGAATTCTTGCTCTCTGGGTGGAAGGCCAATCTTGGCCCATTCTCTGGATCCATTCCTTTCTGCCTTTGCACGGGGCTTCCCTGTTAGCATTTGTGTTCTCTTTTCAGCTTCGACTCTACCGCCTAATGCTTCCCTGCATAAAGCTGTTCCATCTTTCTCATATTTAATTCTAAAATGAGTTCTTTTCTGAAATCCTCTGGTCCGTTGAGCCGCTTTTATTGTTCCCGCCCCATTCATACACGGTTCCAGCTGCCTGGAAGCACCACTCCCGTGCCTGCTCCTCCTACTTCTTCCTCACTCCCCTGCCTCCCCCCACCCCCAGTGTCAGCTTTTCTAGGCTGTGTAACAGATGCCATGGGTGGCCAGCCTCCCTCCCTTGACTTTGCGTTATCTTGCAAATACAGACAGTTTGGGCCATACTGACAAGACCCCACCTCAAATGTCTACATTCTTTTCTTTGGCACCTGGAGAACTTGTTTGTTGGCAGGGGAGAGGAGGATCCAACGCCTGAGAGCCAGGGGAGAAGGCCCAGCCTCTCCATCCTCAGGGGTGGTGCTGAGACATCATCCTCATTACTCTCAGTGGGTGCCCAGCACCCCCGCCCCACGCAGCCCCAGCTCCCACTCGAGATCCATGCTTCTTTGGCTCATCTCCCTTCCCCCTCAGTCTCCCATCTCCTCAGTTGTATTCCCTGGGGTCACCTCCAAGACAAGGCACTGGCACCAGGGCCCTTGTCTCGGGATCTGCTCTGGGGACACCCAGCTTCAGACCTCTGCCTGCTCCCTCCTCTGCCCCCTGAGGTCTGCGATTGTCCTTCCAGAGGCAGATTCTGTCCCTGGTGCCAGACTGTGAGCCCTTGAGAGTACAGTCAACCTCTTAATCACCTCTGCACCCTCTTAACCCAGCACGTTAACACCCCTATCAATGGCCAAGTGCTATTTATTTACTGAGCGAGTGAGAAAGCGAATGGACGGATGAGAAAATGAATCTCCGGGGGCACCTACTGGGAGTGTCAGATCCCTTGAAGTGCATCATCCAGGGCTGTGGCTCTCTGGACCCCAGCCTTCTCCTCTCCCACTAGGGGACTATGCCTGCCCGCCCTGCCCAGGCTGGGAGGGCGGTTTCTGCCCTCCGCTCCCAACCCCGCTTTCAGAACACAGGCGGCTCCAGGACGCTCCTGCCAGAAGTCCTGGACAGGGAAAGGGCCTCTTGGAGGCAGATTCTGACTCTGACTCAACAAAGCTCACAGGAACCAAGTGAAATGTTCTTGCATCTGCCATGAGTCAGTGTCGCCTCCCAGCAGACTTGCTCTGGAAGGCTGCTCTGTCCAGGCTCCAGGGCTCATCCAGAAGCACTTGGAATGACTGCTTCTGCTGCTTCTGCTGGGAGTATCCCCAGGAAATGGTAATTTCCACAAATCAACTTTTTCAGCTCAAATGCATGGGGCCGAGTTTCCAGCAGGACAAACTAAGTTCATTGCTGGGGACGTGAAGTAGCTGCTGAGCCCACACGTCTTGGGGATCACATCCAGCTTGGAAGCCTCTGGGCGGGAGACTCTGAGCATGGCCAGAATGCGGGACTCAGGCTCAGCACCCTGGTCCTGTGAAAGATAGTTTTACATGGGAAACCCAACAATATGGAGGCAAAGGACAGGCTCCCAAGGCCACACACATTGAGTCTGGCAGACCTGGATTTCGGAGCCTGAATCCAGACAGCTGCTCACCCCCCAACCCCCGCCCTCAGCCCCCACTACTCAGAAGGGCAGGCCAGGTGGGAATCTGGCTGAAACTAAAACACAATAAGACACATATAATTTAACACCCCCCCACCCCACCTGCCCCACAATATCCTGGACTGACAAACAGGTTATGCCTGCCATTTTCTTATGGCCTGCGAATTAGGAACCTGGGATCTGAGCTGGTCCAATCTCTCACATGGCTGGTGACCCCTCTCTGGGTTTCAGTTTTTGAAACTGTAAAGTGGGGAGATTAATGATCTCTAGAATCCTTTAGCTCCTCTATCTCTCAAATCACATGGAGCCTCAGTTTCCACAGTGAAGGGTCATAATACTCTACTTCCTAAAATGATGTGAGGCTCACATGGAATCCAGACAATTATGCTTCTTGGCATTCTTGTGTGACGGGGACCCCAGAGACAGCGTTATCATCACTCACACACAGGAGCAGGTGATGCTGAGGGCCGCTCGCACTTCACACGTGAGCTACGAGTGAAGGGGAAATGAATGTGTTATCTTCCAGTCAAGCAGCTCTAGAGCCAGGGGCGTGGGCTCAGAGCGAGCTCCAGTTTGGAGACCTTGGACTTCGTCCCCATAAGGTGAGCGTGTCTCTGAAGCCATAACTCCCTTGAGTCCCCATAAGTGAGGTGGAATATCAGATCTCAGGCTAACTGCTCATGGGGGCTGTGACAGTGCTGGGTTGTGGGTGAAGAGGTGAGGAAGAAGAAAGAGGTAATTTACAAGGGGCTGAAGAGGAAGAAAAGGGGGACAGGGGCAAGAGGAGAGGAAAGAGGAGAACAGAGGAGAAGGAACATCTAGAGGGGGGTAGTTATCTCCATTAACGTATGATGTGAAATGCAAGCAGAAGGTGTTTAGAATCAGAAAGATCTGAGATCCAGACCTGGCTCCATCACTTAGCATAGGGGGGACATGGGGGTAACTATTCAACCACTTTAAATCTCAGTTTTCACATCTAAAATGGGGCTAATAATGAGGCTGCTTTCTTAAGGATAATCTTGGCAAAACACTCAGCAGTGCCCCTGTCTCAGATGAGATTCTCAGTCCATAGAAACTAGAGTGGCAACAGAAGTTGGACAAACTGTAAATCCACAAATGAGTGTGTTCTTTAAGAAAGGGCTTCAGAATCCATCCCACTAACTGTGGGAGACAAAGAGACTTGCTCATGCAGAGGTGCCTAGTGGGTGTGTCCATGTGGCGAGAGGCCTGAAGGGGCATAGAAACACATATCACACATACAATGGAAGGCAGCTCCCCCATGTTTGTTGTGGTGATGACAGCAGGGATTGTTATCATCAGGTTAACAGCAATTGTGCTAGTAAGGACAATAGTTCATGTGCTAATGATATCTACATTGATTAAGAAGAAACTGAAGGCGTTTTTGTCAGTAGGTAATCAGGAAAACATGATGAGATGACTACCATGTGTATAAGCAGTGGCTGTAACATTAGAGGGAGGTAGCAGGTGAAAAAGCACCCCTTGGATCCCACCCTGGGCCAGTAGTGAAGCCCAGACTCCAACTCAGCTGTCTGAAGCCCAGGTTCTGATCACTCATCAAAACTGGTCAAAACCATGTCTTTGGGCTGGACCATGCCAGGTCTCCAGGGCCCAGCAAGATCTGGGGGGCAGAGAAGCCTTGGAAAGAAGAGTATAGATTGCTGGGGTGAGGGGACATTCTCTTTAGTCCTGAGGTGTCATACAGAAAGTTGACAGGGACCATGTGTGCAAGGTCAAAAAGCTGAGCGTGGGTTTTTCAGCTCCTTGTGATTATGAAAATCCTCACAGGCTTTCCTTCAACTTCAGTCAAGACATCCACCCTGCCCCCACCCACAGCACACACGAATGCCAGACCTTCCTCTTAGCGGATCTTCTGCAGTGGCTATGACCACAAACAGTGGACGGAACTTAAACTGCTCAGGAGGCACACAGTTTTGAATCGGGGGAAAATGCCAGCTAAATATTTGTCCTACATTTTCCCTCTTGAGTAGCTGAATTATCAGATGCCAGTGTTTTAAATATGAGAGACATATTGCACATAGTCTATTACATGCCTAGTCAGTCACACAAACACACAGAACGAGAGCAAGAGCAAGAGAGAGCGAGAGAGAGACAGAGACAGAGAGACAGAGAGAGAGAGAGAGAGAGAGAGAGAGAGAGAGAGAGAGAGAGAGAGAGAGAGAGAGAGAGAGAGAGAGAGAGAGAGAGAGAGAGAGAGAGAGAGAGAGAGAGAGAGAGAGAGAGAGAGAGAGAGAGAGAGAGAGAGAGAGAGAGATCCCTTGGAGCCGTTTTTCTTCTTCAAGAATCCTGAATAGTTCTTAGGGAGCAGAAAAAATCCTCCAAACTCAAGAAAATATTTCCCCTGGAACCTGTGAATACCACACATAAATGTCCTAATCTTTTTTCTCCAGTTCTTCTCCCTACCCTCCAGTTGTACCTCATCCTGAGGATTCTGTAACCTGAATTGAGGGGGAAGTAGTGAGAAATATTCATTACTGGCCCTCAGGGGTGCTCAGATTTTTTGAGTTTTCTCCGAGCCTGGCCCTGTCACCCCCTGCCCTTCCTCATCTCAAAGAGTTGGAGACAGAAGAGAAACTTTAAACCCGAATTCACTCATCGACATGGTCGATACCTATTTCAGCACCAGGGACAGCGCCCTCCGCCTTTGAAGATGACTGGGAGATTCCTGTCAATGGCACCAGGACTTGGGGACACCAGGTTACCAAAAGGTCTGCATTCAGACAGTGCTTCATCTAGGCCCAGCCAAATGCTCACATATTCTTTTAACTTTATAGTGTGATATTTAAAATCTGTACATAGTTTTCCTGCTATGACATACACATAGTTGCTTAATAAAATACAAAATAATGGACATTCTGTATAATTTTAGAGTAAAGTTGACACACATAGAAAATTCTTTATGCTTATCTTATGGCATTTGTACCGCTGGGCACACTGCCCAAATGGTTCTGCTGTGTGCATGCGTGCGTGTGTGTGTGTGTGGTGTGGTGTGTGTGATGTGTGTTTGTGGTGTGTGTGGTGTGTGGTGTGTGGTGTGTGTGTGGTGTGTGTGGTGTGTGGTGTGTGTGTGGTGTGTGTGGTGTGGGGTGTGTGTGTGTGTGGTGTGTGTGGTGTGGGGTGTGTGTGGTGTGTGTATGTGTGGGGTGTGTGTGTGTGTGTGGTGTGGTGTGTGTATGTGTGGGGTGTGTGTGTGTGTGTGTGTGTGCATACACATATAGGGGTGCAGGGGCAGCACTTCTCACAGGGAGAAATTCAAGATCCTTAGCTTGGAAGTTTATTACAATCATCTACCACTTCCTCTTTTTCCTTCCCCACCATCGCATCTCACATAAGAAATACACACCACACACATCCCACACATACATAGGATCCATGGAACCCTTGATTTATCCATGGAAACCTTGATTTTGAATGTGTCCTTCTCCATGGGAGGAGGTGGGTATTCCTACCCCTCCCATTTCTGTTCCTGCCTGGGAATACACACATGCCCTGTACTGATAGATGGGTCCATGCCACGCAGCAGGGCAGAACGGTGGCACTGCTGTTTTTCAGGAATAAACCTGGACTTACCCCCATTGATTTATTTTACCCTTTTTGTCTTATCCCCAGGCAGGGCTCCTCTTCATTGCCCACAATGAGCGGACTGAGGAGACAGCCCTAAAGTTCGACTGTTCAGGTCAGCTGCAGGTGGAAAGTGGAGACGTTTGGGGGAATTTTTTTCTCATTTGAGTGTAACTGTGGCTCAGCAAGATCTCAACAACTTTGGAGGGTCTGTGTGAGCAGAGGCCTCCTCCCTGCAGCCTGCGTGCTACGCCTCTTCCTGCTGAACCTCTTCCCGCAGCTCTAACACGGGGCTGGGGCTCCAGGAGGCCTCGGGGCGAGCAGAACAGCAGCGCATGTCATCAGTCGGCAGCATGCACGACCTGACCCGCGAGGGCAGAGCATGACGGCAGCTCCCACGGACACCTGTGCTGTGCCAAGCCTGCCTGAACGCTGGGGCTACAGGGCTGGCTTGACCACTGCCCCGTCCTCGGGGAGCTCAGTGTGGGGCTGGTGACAAAGCACCAAGGAGGCCCAGAGATGGGGTGACTGCACCGGGCTCCACCGTCGGGCAGGGGCTGGGTTAGGGCAGAAGCCAGGACTCCGGAGTCCCGGGCCGCCCCTCCTGGACTCGGCACCTAGGGGCCAGGTCCGGGTTAGGGTCTGGGGAGAGACCTGGACTCATGATGAGAACTGTACATGGAGGCGGAACCAAAAGGAAGGGACTTGACCAGCCCCCCACACCCAGGCTCCACCCGGCCTGCTCCTTGTCCAGCTCTGCCCGATTCCTTCCAGAAACGCCCTGCGCCCCTCAGGAGCTTCCACTGCAAAGTAACAGCA
>RJWH01007574.1:0-38773 GCA_004363575.1 Solenodon paradoxus | reverse complement strand
CTCCCTTCCTCCCTCCCTCCTTCCTTCCTTCCTTCCTCCTTCCTTCAATTTCAGGTGTGCGTCATCATAAATCAACAGCTATAGATACTACATTAAGTTCATCACACCAGTCCAGTTCTTCCTCTACCATAGAATTGACCCCTTTTACCTGATTTTCTTACTCCCCTACTTACAACCACTAACTTGGTTTTATAGGCTGAGTTCATTTTTATGTGCTTTGGTTCTTTTGCTAGTTTTCTCTCCATACCACATATGAGCGAAGTCACACAATGTTCCTCCTCTGACATCTCACTGAGCCTCATTCCCTCCAGGTCCATCCTTGTTGCAAACGGCAGGGTTTCACCTTTCTCATAGTTGAGTAGTATCCCATTGTGTATATAACACATCTTCTTTATCCGTTCATCTATTAGTGGGCACCTGTGCTGTTTCCAGCTCTAGGCTACTGTAAATAGTGCTGCAATGGAAAACTGGGGCGCGTACATCTCTTTCAGTTCATGTTGTTCTGCTGTCAGGGTGAATGCCCAGAAGTGAGCTAACTGGATCATATTCGATTCTCAATTTTTCTGAGTAATGTCCATACTGGTTTCCATAAAGGTTTCTCAATTTATACTCCCTTTCCTGTGGCCCTGAACTCATTCCCGGTCATCTCTTTTCGTAATTCATCATCACTTGTTCCATCACTGCTTTCCCTTTTTAGCGTCTTCTCTTTTGTCTACGAATGATAAAATCGTCTATAAATCAAGCACACATTTAAGTCTACATTTTCATTAACGAGTGTTATTTCTGACCATTGAAATATAGCTCACTGGTTCTCTTTCCTTATTGGAAAGGTACTTGTCATTCTGTCTTTATTCTCTGCTCCTGATCCCTTTGCTAACACTGTATGTCTCACTGGACCCTGAAACCTCTCCATAAATGTTTGGAGCTGAGATTCCGGCTTGTCTTCAGCAGATAGCCATGCGGAAGTGGCGAAAGCAGAAAGACTGGAGGCAGGAAAAACTGTTAGAGGAATGGGGAGTCAAAGGAAGTGAGAGGCAGTGTGGATCCACACGGGTGTGTCTGTGTCTGCTGTCAGAAGAGGGAGCCTGGGTGTAGCCCTCCTGTCAGTGGACACTGGCTGTGGTGGAGGGGCCTGTCTCCAGCGGAGGAGACACAGGCCCAGGAGGAGGATGCGATGTGGATGGGTCATGGTTGAGATGAGCTTAATCTTACACAAGTTACATTCGTGAGTTCCATTTGCGGTTGGGAGACCCAAGTGGGACCTCTGGATGTTGGACTTGGGGGAGATGATAGATCACAAAGGTAGGAGACTAGCAGCCATCAGCTAGCAGAGAGCCAGTGAACCCAGGGGCTGCTCTGCATTCCTAGGCACGAATTCCTTAGCTTCATGTTATGTAATGCTAATGGCTTTGGAGCCTTACTTAAGAAATCTCAAATGTCAGGAAAATGGCCCAATTGTCAGTAATTGCGGAAGTCTGAGGAAACTCCAAGCATTTTAGGGGACCGCTGATTCCTGTCCAGCCAGGGAATCCTTTTTGCTGTGTGAGATGTTGTACAGTTTCCGCTGAGTGCCCTTAGTATAATTTGTGCAATTTTCCACCAACACTTACATAAGTTATCAGTTAAAATTTTCCTTTCAGCAAGTTGAATATGCTTTAGAAATTACTGAAGCCACCTGAAATACTTTTTTTGGAAGAGTTTGTAGCCTCCTTTACTTTAAAAAAATTCAATATTTATTGAAGTTACTTAGATATACAAAATAGTATAAACCCATATGTGCAGGGTCCCCATTCTTCAAATATATGACAACACACCCTGCCCACCACCAAGTCACCAAGAGTCCTTCACCATGTCCAGGGGTCCCCCACCACTTGCTCCTGCCCCTGCCCATTCCCACTGGTCACCTCTGTTCTGTGGTCAGGGTCCAAGGCTTGGTTTTTGATTAGTCTGTTCCTTCGCTTTGCTTCTTTATATTCCAGGTATGAATGAGATCATCTGATATTTGTCTTTTTCCTTCTGACTTATTTCACTTAGGCAATTCCCTCTAGTCCCATCCACATTGTTGAAAAATAGCAGGATTTCATCTTTGTAAGGGCTGTGTAGTGTTCCATTGTGTGTGTGTGTGTGTGTGTGTGTGTGTGTGTGTGTGTGTGTGTGTGTGTGTGTGTGCTTTTTCCAATTATCTGACGGTGGGCATTGAGGTAGTTTCCAATGCTTGGATATTTAAACAATGCTGCAATAAACATGGGGGCGCACATATCTGTGTAAATTAATGTGTTTCTGTCTTTTGGGTAAATACTCAGAAGTAAGATGATGGGATCCTATGGGATTTCCATTCTTGACTTTTCAAGGAATCTCTGTACTGCACCAGTTTGCACTCCCACCAACCCTGTAGAAGTGTTCTCTTTTCTCTGCATCCTCACCAACATTTGTTGCTTCCAGACTTTTCCATAATGGTCAATCTCACAGGTATAATGTAATGTCTCAATGTTGTTTTGATATGCATTTCCCTAGTAACAAGTAAGGAAGAACATCTTTTCATGTGCCTGTCGGCCATCTCTATGTCTTCTTTAGAGAAATGTCTATTGGTTCTCCTGCCCATTTTTTTATTGAGTTTTTGTTATTGTTGTTGAGGTTTTTTTAATTCTTTTTATATTTTAGATATGAAGCCCTTGTCAGATGTATGATGTGCAAATATCTTCTCCCAATCATAAGTTGTCTTTTTGTTTTAGGATTTTTTTTCACTGTATAGAAGTTTTCTAGTTCGATGCAGTCCCATTTGTTTATTTTTGGCTTTATTTCCCTTGTTGCCAGAGTTGAGTCCTCTGAAGATCTCTCTACAGCTGATGTCATGGAATAACTGGCCTCAGTAATCTTCTAAGTACTTTTCGTTGTCTGGTCTTGCATCTGAGTCTGTAATCCATCTTGAATTACTGGTTGTGCATGGTGTTCAAGAGTGTTCTGGATTCATTCTTTGGCAAGTAGCTGCCTAATTTTCTTATTATTTATTGAAGACTTTGCTTTCTCCATCATCTACTCTTGGCTCTTTTTCATAAATGGACTGACTACACATGAGTGAATATGTTTTTGGTGACTCAGTTCTATCCTACTGATCTGTGTCTCTGTTTTTATTTCAGTACCTTACAGTTATTTCCCCAGAACATGCAGTTTTGATCGCTATCCTCTCCAGATCTGGGAGTGGGATACCTCCGGTTGTTCTCTTTCTCTCGTGATTGCTTTGACTATTCAGGGCCTTTCGTTGCTCCACACACATTTTAAAATTTTTGTTCTACTTCCTTGAAAAATGCCAGTGGAATGTTGATGTGGGTTGCATTAATTTAGGTAAGATGGCCATTTTAGCAATGATAATTCTTTCCAGTTATGAACACAGGATATTTTTCCATGTCCTTGTACCTTCCTCTATTTCCTTTGAGAAAGTCTTGTAGTTTTCATTGTCCAGGTCTTTCACCTCCATTGTTTAGTGTATTCCAAGATATTTAATTCTTTTTGTTTTTTACTACAAATGGGATAGTTTTCCTGATATCATGCTCTTCTGTCTGAAATCCTTTTTGAAGCAGAGTAAATAAATGCCCCCCTAATTAAGCACATAAATAATGCTCTCGGCTGATAGAATTCGCAACCTGTTGAGTTATTAGCATTTTAATGATTAGCAATTTGTATTTTCTCTTTCCTTATAGAAGCTGGTATGGTCCTTAATATCAGAAAAGTTACTTTATGGCTATTGGTGGAGGAATAAGAGTTGACAGAAAAATAGGGTAAGAAAAAAATATTTGAATGATAGCAAACTAAATTCAAGATAGGCTTAGCACAGAGCATTCCCTCTGGTGGAGTTTTGCATTTTTTGAATTTATGTATAATCTACCCAGATTATGAATAAGAACAGGAAAGAGGAATTAGGGTAGGGTAGAGAGTTTAATTTTTATTTTTATTTTCCTACAAAGGAAAGCATTTAATATTTAGAGTTGCAAATGAAAATCTGGGTAGTTTTATCAAGAGTCAAAGAGTCTCTTCTAGAATCATCTTTAATATGAGGCTAGGCAACTATGGAGTCTGGCTGGTGTAATCAGGAGAAGAGTTTTGCAGGCACGACTGAAGTAAGTGACCTGCATTTGTTTGCAGGGCTGGGTGGCGGTACAGGATTCCTGTGCATAAAAAAATAATTTGGACAACAGCTTCATTTCAGGGTTGAGGAGGGTATAGCTGCAGCCTGCAAATTATATGTTGGAAATTCTCTCGGCTGAAAAGCTTCCATGTAATATAACTTTTATGATTCGTCTCTTCTCCAAGCTGAGCATTCTTTTGTTATTAAAGCTGCTTGGGAAGATGTGGTTTTTAATGTTCTGATTAGCTCCAATCATGAGTTAACAGTTTCCAAACAGAAAACAGCACTGGTCATACAGAATAAAGATGGTGCGCTAAGCTTTTTCATGACGGTTCACCATGAACATAGTCATACTTTTGGGAGGGGAAATGCTGAAAAGTGAGAGTCATAATACTAAAGTCCCTGTTTCTCTGGCATACAGAAGAGTCGAATGTTTCCACGAGTTGACAAAGGGGAGTGGCTGGGGCCCAGCCTGAGGCAGGGACTGTCCTCCACCCTTGTCTGTGTCCCAGGCTCCTGGGCAGCCTGCACACAGTGGGGGCTCCATCGCCGATTGCTAAGCAGGGTAGAGAATTTCAAATCCTAGAAAACACTCAAGCCTGATTCTAGCCAGTAATTCCACCCACATTTTCTACTAACTCTTCTATTCATGCGCTCAATCAATACCTGTATCAATGGGCTTGCGTGGATGTTATCTTTTTTTTTTTTGACACTGTATTTATGAAGCCTTTGTTTCATTTCTTTTGTGCCTAAAATCCTGTTTGGTTCCAATACACATGGAGGTGAGAAAGGGAGTAAATCAGTGTCAAATAAAGGATTTTGTGAGAGAACGTGCCTGCATGCTGAGTCCAGGGGAACCGTATCTCTACTCTGCCTTCCTGCCAGGCTCTGAACTTGAAGGAAGGACGGATGGCAGGACAGCATCACACTGTCCCCAACACAAGTTGATCCCCAGCCTCAGGCCATCATGGGACTCCTGCTCTCTTGAGCCATTCAGGGGTTCAGTATGAGTCCAGCATGGCCATTACCACCTAAGACGTTCAGAGGACACCTTCCTGCTGTCGGTTGCCATTGTTTTCTTGGCAAGTGCTCAGGTATCTCACATGAGAAAAGTGATTTAAGTTCCTGATTTCAAAAGCAGAAACGGTGACCTGAAATATCTGCTGAACACTACCAAATACCAAGCAAAAAACTCTACTTAAGAAAAAGACTTCTTTGATTGTCACCAAGTCATCATCTTTGCTTGGTGGCCTTTGTCCTGTTCAGAGTGAGAACCGAGGGGGCATGGATTCTGTGAGGCAGGAGCCCTCCTATCTTGCCCACGGCTGTATTCTCAGCAGCCAGCAGGGCTCCAGGCATTCAGAGGACATTTATTGAATGGATGAATGCATGTTCAATGGGGAGAGAAATATGGAGAGGGCGTGGGTTGATGGCTGAGTAGTTAGTTCTTGGACATTTTCCTTCTTCCTTTTCTTGTGTGTATTTTCTAATCTTGATTTTTTACATTACAATGAAGGAACATGGCGCTGTAACATGATCTATGTTGGAAGTTGCATCTTCGTAAATCAGCATTGATGTGTAATACATTAAATTCTCCACCACTAGTCTAGTCATACTTCACCATAGGATGGAAGGAATGCAGGTGAGCAGGGGCAGGCAGGAGAGAGGAGAAAGAGACACTTTACGGATTTTATTTAGTTGTTCATCTAGGCTCCTCCCAGCCCTGGGTCTTGAACTGGGGCCTTCAGGATGTATTGCAGACTCAGACCAGACCGCTAGGTCACCACAGTGCACTCAGAGATTCTAAAGCTTAGAACACTTTTTTTCCAAAGGAAAAAGTGTAGGCAGGGATAAAATACAGCAGGTTAGTCATCAGGAAGACAGAGGAGGAAGCGCTTTATTTATTTTTACTTAATTTTACATCCTGGTTGTTCTCCCCAGTCCAGAATGTGAACCTAGGTTTTGGGGTAGTCTGTGGCCTGCACTTAGGCTGGAGGCAGCAGACCTAACTGCTCCTCCACCAGAGTGCATCGAAATTGCTCCCCTTAAATCGACTTTTATTTAAGGTGCAGACAGGAATAAAGGCAGTCAGGCAGGCAGGAAGAGAGAGGAGGAAGAAGCATCTTTATTTTAATTTTATTTAGTTGTTCACACTGATTGCTCCCCCCGGGCCTGGTACTCCAACCCAGCGGTGTGTGGCTCGCTACTTTGGAGGCGATTGGCCCAACTACTACTCTGCCAGGGTGCACCTAACCCTGTTTTCGGTATCCCTCCTCTGTAGCAGACCTTATGGTCGGCATGGGGAGCATGCAAGAAGGAACAGGAAGAATTGAAGTGCCAGGAAGATTTCCTCAATACTTTTAACTAATTAACTTACTTATCCACTTAGCAAACTTTTGTTGTTCCTTTTACAAGGTCAGGATTATTATTAAATTTTGTCTCTGAAAAGAAACCTGTTTCAAATACCATCCTCTAAAATACCTTGTAGTTTAGAAACAAAGTGAGCAGAAAAACCTAGACTGATTAAAAAGGCATAAATACAGATGATATACACCTTCAATCTGTATAATATTGTGAAGCAATGTTCCTTCAATACAATAAAAGGTGTAATAATATGGACCATTAATTCCTAAAAGTAGTGTGTTCCATTGAAGACTATTAAATTATAGAAAGAATGGATCTAATAAATATCACCTTAGACACTGTCAAAGAAAAATAGTTGATACCAAATTAGCTAGATGAAGATTTAGTTGTGAGATCTTTTGAGAATAAAAAGCTTGAAGAGATAATGCAAAAATAGAACTATTAGCTGATTTCATTGCAGGACTAATATAAATAGTTATTATGCTATGTGACCTGCAACCCAGTAAAATGAACTCTTTTAGTCTTGAAGTTTCAGATTACTTAATACTCTGAAAAGCTTAAGCCATTTGCCTTAACCAACATCAAATACTCCTTATTGGTTATAAACCATTCAGGAAGAAAACGTGGATTCTAATAGATCTCAATTTGAAAATGGAAGGAACATTAGGGTCATTTTGCCCTAATTTCTTATCCTCTAGAAAGGAAATTGAGGTCAAGGGAGGTGAAGTGACTGATTCAATGTCACACTCTTTGGATACATCACTTCTACTCTCTAGTCATACTTCCAGTGCACGTTTGTGAATTATCTTTTGGTACAAAGAAAACTTGCTCCAATTCTGAATGGCTTGTGTTAACTATGAACTCAGCATATCCCCATAGACACCCTCAGGACTAAACCTCCTCCAAATCCAGAATTGACTGGAGTCGGCTTGAACCCTACTGATAGCATTTGAATACAACAAAATATGACAAGTTGACAATGAGCTGAATTTAAAATTAGCTGCCTCCACGAATGATGTGTCCCTTTCGTGCATTACTGGTGACTAAATTTAATGAAATAAATGAACCTCATCCTTGAGGCACTCCTAAAACGTATTTATTCTTGTTTCATATGCAGGAACATGTTGCAGATGGGGAAACTGACTCAAGCCAAGTCTTGCAATCATTTGAAATGATAGCACGATTCCTAAAACTTAATCCATAGTCTCTTGCTATGACAGCTAGTTTGATGTGCCAGTTTGGTGCCCAGTTATTTGGTCACAGACCAGTCTAGACATTACTGTGAAGGTAGTTTTTAGATGAGATGAACATTTAGTTATTTTATATTTAATTAATTTTTAAAGTGACCTTGGTTTATGGCATCAGTAAGTTCCAGGAAGTAAGCACTGTAATTCAACTTCTTTTGTTCACTGCGTCCTGATCACAACCAAAAGGTTAGTTTCCATCTACCGCTATACAAATGACCCCTTTTTCTTCTGAGTAAAGCAGGTTACCCTGCATAGTATGGGTGAGCGTCATTGGTTGAAATAGGAGGCCTTACGAGATTTCTCCAAAAAGAAAGAATTTTCCTCTTGACTGCCACATGGAAGATAGGCCTCAATCTCCAATGCTGCCCTGTGGCATTAAGGCTAAGACGACAATATTAACTCTTCCCTGCACTTCTGGCCTGATGACCTGAGTGAGGAATTTGGAACTAACCAGGATCAGTTAAAAGTTAAAAATCAATCTGATGTGCCCTGGTGGCTCAGCAGTTAAAAGTCTGTGGCTCTCAGTGGCATAATCCGTGGGCCTGGGTTTGCAGCTGACAGCAGGGGCAGTTGGCTAACATGAACAAATAAATGGATGGGTAGATGCTTCTTCTTCTTCTTCGCTCTGCCAACCTGCTTCCTTCATTCCTGCCTGTTTCCTTCCTCTAAATAAAGAAATAACAGTTCTTCAAAAAATCAGTCTACATATGCATATGCTTTATGTATTATCTATCTCTATCTCTATCTCTATCTCTATCTCTATCTCTAGCCATCCCTTCACCCACTCCCCCATCTACCACCACCCATCTACCTACCTACCTACCTACCTATCTCTGAAATCTGTATCTATCTTCTATGGGTTCTGTTTATCTGGAAAACCCAGACTAATGCACAACCCTCTAAGGTCTCTGGACTTTCTGCTGTCCTGAAGTGGGACTTTCCAGTGAGCAGATAAGCCACACTTGTGCAGGAGGGGGAGCTGTGCGTCCTGGATGAGAGAAGGGCAGGCAGAGGATCACAGGTCACGGGGGGCCGGCTGGCATGATCTTGGAGCCCCATAGGTCTGCAGTGATGCCACTGGGGGAGCAGCCGCAGGAGACACCGCTGGTACCCACAAGGGGCGATGATGGAGTGACCAGTCCACGCAAGCACCTCGGTGCCCACAGAGGGCGTTTCACAGGATCCCGCTCAGCATGTTTGTGTAATTGCAAAAGAAAAGACATAGGAAGATACTTTCCAGTAAAATTTAAAGGACATAAAATCTATGTTCTTTTTTTTTAAAAGGACATATATGATCTATGTTCTTATCCACAGTAAAACATCAACACTTTCTTGAATCGGGAGGAATTTAGATGCTGCTCTAAACACTTTAATGAGGGACAGATAATAAGTGTGAATTGAAACTAATTGGTGTTTCAGATCACTGAGCTGGTTGAAAAGCCATTTGTGATGAGGTTTGTAAAGTTAACAGTCGCTTTTAAATGCCTAATTGAACATCCTTCTGTCCCTAGTGAGAATAAAAAATGTATTGTCGCTCACTGCACCATACTTAACCCAGTGATGGATGGGCAACCTGAACGGGTGTGTGTGTGTGTGTGTGTGTGTGTGGTGTCGGTCAAAAACTCTCTTCTCCCCCGACTGGGCTGAGGTGGGTGGCCTGGGACAATGACACCTGGTGTCACACACGCGTGGGAATATAGCATTGCCATGAGCATGAAAAACGGGCTGATGTGAGAAAAAGCATGAGATTCCTATTGAGCCAAAAGGGGAAATCAAGATACAAGGTGAGGGGTGGGCAGATGGTGGCTGATTCTTCTCCTACCCTGGGAATGATCACTGAAGGGTATTAGCAAGAGAATACAAAAAAGGGGTGACTTGGGCCCAAAGGAGTAATGGCGAAAGTGTGTGCAGTGATTGTTTTTGGGAGAAGAGAAGGCTGAATCCTCTGAATCCTCACTGTTTCTTTCTTCTCTTGATGGATGTCCCTGCGGTGCCATGAAAAGGCAGTGAGTGTCCACCGGACAGATGGCGTCGTGGAAGGGACACAGAGGGCCTTGGCCATGAGCCATAGAATCGTTTCCTGGGGAAGGGACTGAGGAGCTATTCTAGGACTTGAGGGATTTGTTAAGGAGATGGTGCTGGACGTCTAGTCTACAAGGTGAAGAGGGTATGGGAAGGCGTCTGCTTCTCCTTTCAGCCTCCATGCTCCTGCCGTCCCTTCTTCCTCCTGCAGTTTAATGCCTTGGTGCAAAGCTAGAGCTTGCTGTACGGGTTTATGACAATGGCTGCATAGTGGTTGAAGAAAAGTAAAGGTAATTTCTAGGATGAAAAGCCCTGAATGTTTGCAAGGTAGTTGATCTGATCACTTAAGCATTAGGTAAGAAAACATTTCTTTCCTATAGTCCTGGAAAGCAAATGAAAAGCAACTTGGAAACCCTTAAGCAAGAAAAGAGGATTACCTGGAATATTAATCTGGCCGAAAACTCTCTGGTTACTTTATTGTGTGTGGAAGGATCACTGCTGATGGATAAGGAGTTTCTTCTCACAGAGGGGAACATGGGCATCAGAAGCCCTAATGTCCAAAGTGAAGGAGGAGACAGAGACTTAAACTGCTCTGCCAAACCGTAGGATTCCATCGTTTTCCACTTTCCTGTTTCTTCCGACTCCCTGAGAAACCAAGTAGACGTGGCAGGTTGAGGCATTCTGGAGGAATAAGCCATATAAAATGACTGTGGCTATATGATATTCTTATTTATGTTCATATACTTGTGTCTTATATATACTTTCATGTTTACTTATTTATTTAGATGTATGTATTTGTGTCTTTTATGATCTGACTGCAATTTGCTTATTATGCGCTCGTAATTCTAGAAATGAGGAGTTTCCTGTTTTGGCTAATTACTTTTAGAAAAATCACAGAGTATTGGAAGCTTCTTAAGGCGTCACCTGCCCCTGGTTCTCTAAGTCACCACTGGTCTGAGGCACACCCCCTCATCATCTCGGAATCGCCATTACTCGGGCACCCACTGACGGATGCAGCGGTTGACTCCAGTCTGGGGTTCTGAGAACACATTCCTTTACCTCCTACCTGAGATCATAGTGACTGGTCTTCTTTTCTGAATTGGATTATGATGTGGATGTTTTGGCCTTTTTCACCATTCTTGACCACAGCTGGGTCAATCGCATGGGTTCCCCCTTGGGGCATGAGGTGTGGTGTCTTCTGAGAGGAGGAAGAAAATTTTGCTATCCAAGTATGATTTGCATGATTTAGATCAAAAATATGATTGGAACAAAGACTCTAATAATGAACCAACATTGTGCTGGAATGAGTTCTGAAACTTTATTTCCATGCCCTCCCACCCACAGCACACAATCTGAAAAACACTGTAAGTTTCCGAAGAGGCAAACAGGAGGGAGGGGGCAGGGAAAGGGATTCGCCTATTTTCTCAAGCCTGGGAGAATGGGCAGGGCCAGGCTCCAGTGTTCACTCAGGAAAGAAAACCATGTGTCCTGAATGACAGTCTATGTCCCATTTGCCTTTAATAGAACAGTTCTGCCCCTTAATAGTGCTTTCTAGAAACCCACCAGCAGACCCAACCCTGGATTCCACTCCCGCCTTGACTGCAGGCTCCCCAGCACTGACCAGGCTGCACCCGCATTTCCTCGACATGCAAAGCAGTCTAGAGATACCATTGTCTTCATAAATAGCTGTAAAATCCATGATACTGAATTATATATAGATGCTGATTTACAACGACACACACCTTACACCTATGGAATGATATCATGGAATGCACCTTTTATAATATCAGTTATTAGAAAAAAGAAAAAGAAAAGAAAGGCATATATACAGAAAAGAATGTCTTGCCTAACAAAATCTGCAATGAGATAAAGAGGTCGCAGGGTAAGTTCAACCAGATTGGGACTGAAATTCTGAAAGACAGGCCTGATTTTATTTCCTTTATATTTTGCATGCTGGGTGGAGGGTGGGAGGCTTTAATATGTCCTGTTTCGTTTGGCAGATGGATCTCCCAACAAAGTTGATGACTGAGAATGAGTCACCCTTCAAATCTAAATCTTTGCTTCAAGCTTTCTCCCTGTCCCATTTCTCTCTCTACTCCCTCAGCTACTGATGCCTGTTTTCTCCCTTCTAACTCCATGAACTTTTTCAGTGTTACATGTGATTTCATCATTTCCCCTTTGCCCTCTGGGGTCTTGAACCAGCATCAATATAAAGTGGGACAGGTTTAATAAATCATCAAAATAATAACAATAGTTCAAGTCACTGGGCCACCGTTTGGCTCAGTGATCACCACTGTTCAGCTGGGGTGATAATTAAAATGTTAAAGGAGGAGTGTTAAGCAAACATCTTTTTATCTTCTTTAACTTCTCCATGGTATTTCTTTTTCAGAATAGGTAGATACTGAAACAGATATGAGCACCTCCCAAATCATGAAGAAATCATAATGATTATTGCATGCATACCTTATTTATAATCTTGAACACCTTTTATGTAGGGGTTAGAATACTTAGAGTTAGTGATTCTCATGATAAATCTCTAGCCATGTTGAATTTCTAAACACAAAGTCACAGATCTCTAAGCACAAAAGATTTCCTATTTAAACTTAGAAATGATCATTTAAACCATATTTACCTGAGAGGAAGAAACCTGAACTCTAGAGTAACAGTGCTGAGAATTTCAGTCTTACAGAAAATCTCTCATATTT
Organism: Solenodon paradoxus; assembly: GCA_004363575.1. Classification (NCBI taxonomy): domain Eukaryota; kingdom Metazoa; phylum Chordata; class Mammalia; order Eulipotyphla; family Solenodontidae; genus Solenodon; species Solenodon paradoxus. Next base: position 26,312 of record RJWH01007574.1, on the reverse strand, counting down.
GTAAGGAGGTTAGAGGTGATGTGCTAAGATGGCATTTTTAAACTATAATGTAAGATAAATGCTAGCAACTCTGTGGTTGTCGATGTCCTACCCTGCTGGTTTTAATAATGCGAAACAGATTTTGCAGTAATAAATTCCAAATGAAGGACATTTTAAAAACTGAAAACATCATGTCCACCCTTTTCTGTGGGGCGTAGGCTGGTTAAAAACGGAGCAACAGGGTAGAAGTCCTTACATGATGGAGTATAGTTCCTATCCTTGACTAGCTATTCCTTAGTAAATAATTCAGAATATTAGAATTTCACGATCAGTAAATCAAAGTGATGGGAACTGGAGTAGGCATCTTGAAGCTATAGAAAAATGGTGCCACGGTTTCCAGACTTCATCCATGTGGGCAAGCTGAGACTCATGCAGGAAAACTTCACAAAAGCAGTGGGGCTGAGACAGTATTCCTCACTGTGTTAAAAAAAAAAATGATTAGGCAACCTTGGATAAATGCCTGACAAAGAATCAGTGTAGATGAATATGAAAAACGTTAACTAGTCCTTTCCACTGATCAGCTTAAACGGCATTTTCCAAAACTAGTAGCTTCCTCTGCCCCGTCTACAGTTCATGCTTCAGCCCTTCCCTCCTCAAGGCTGAAAGCTGGTGCTGCCTGGTCAATAAGATAAGACGTTACCGAGTTGGTTTTATTCTCCCAGCTCTTTAGTACTCTGCCTTGGATTTCCATTACCTCGGTCCCCAAAGGGAAGATTTCAAATGAGGCACGGATATGTGAAAAGCAAGATTTATTGCAGAGGAAGATTTAAATGCAGAGAAGTGGCACACTTTTCCAGAGAGGGGAGTGTGCCAAGCAGATTTAAGGAGACCGCAAGTTCTTGGAGAGGACAATGGGCCGAATCCCAGTGCATGCAGCCCCAGGTGTAAGAGAGGTAGCCTATCCTCACAGGGAGGATGGGCTGGACCCAGGTGGGCACAACAGCCCAGGTGTGTGCTCCTTTCTGGGGATTAATATTTCCTATTTGCTCTCCCGTAGGCCTCATGGAGTCCCTGGAGCCTATCGGGAGATAATCCCCATCCTTGTTCCCCATGTCCTGTCTAGTCAATGCTCAGGAAGGGAGCTTGACGGATGTCTGTCCCCTTGAGAAGGTTTACCTGAGTTAGTGCACATGTCCAGCAGCCGTCCTTAGTCCAGCAGTCTTTGTCTACTACATCCCCAGGCTTGTGCTCATGTCCGACTTACTCCCTAACACTTGACTATTCCGACCCAAGGACAGCATGAGTCTCTCCATGTGAGGACTGCTTCTGTGTCTCTTGGTAGAGTGTTATCATCTTTAGAATTTTCTTTAAGTATCTCACAATTCTAGTTTCTCCGGAATGTAACTTTTCTTCCATTCTATTTTCTAATTGATTTATTTCGGGACAGAGATTGAGTTTTGTTCCCTTGGATGCTCTCGACATATCTTGATTGGCTGCTTCTTTGGGGCTGAGTGAATTCTTTTGAAGAGAAGATGCATTTACATTGGTCTCTAAGCCTGTCTAGCCCTGCGGATGAGCATATGTTTTTCTCTTCTAGTTATCTCCGCTACACTGCCAATGTGGGCCTCATACCTGTAAGAAGCCGGGTCAGGAGGAGATCACAGTTATTTCTGTCCCTCCTGTCACTGGCGGCTCAGCCCAGCCCGTGGCAGGTGAATAAATGCCAGCTGGGTGTCTTCTCCTTTTCCTTCCTCCGGATCTGTCAGACTGGAATATGAATCATTGGAGCCATCCTAGCTGAGCTGTGCTGTGCTCATGTGTCTGGGAAGTTACATACAAGTTCTCAATAACCTTCTTGATTTCATCTAAATATTCTTTTTCATGTCAATTAATTGTATTGAGGGAACATTGCACCATCACATTACACAGGTTTAAGATGTGCGTTAAAAATCCACATCAGGTGGCCTTTCGTATCTCTGAAACTTGTCGGCCGAGTGACAATCCAGTCATGGGCTTTTGCTTTTTCCAGGTATGATTCTCATCTGACGATCCCTTGTAATTCTGCTCTTCTGTCCAAAACACTCGAAGTGAATTCAAAACAGCTGGAAATAGCTGCAGCGAGTCGACCGAGCCTGGCTCTGATTAGTGCTCGCTGGCATCCTGGAGACAGTGATCTGGGGTTTGGGTGCAGTCATAACGGCTAATAGCAGCAAACATGATTTAGTAATTACCGTGTGCGGGAGTTGTGCTAAGCGCTTTACGTAAATGATCATTCCTCACCACCGCCCCTTGAGGTAGATGGGAAATTGCAGGGCTGAGCAGTTAAATCACTTGCTGACGACTGTGTAGTTGGGAGAGCATTACAGTCTGGAATGGAGACAGTGTGGTTAATAAACAGGAGGAAAAGAACTAAGCAAGCGGGGTTGTCCTCGGGTGGGCTGGAAGATGGGGGCAGTGGGCAGCTTGTGGGACGAGGGGCGGAAGACCAAACCAAGACTCTTGGAGTTGACTGATTCCTTAGCAAACATCCAGGCTAACGACCTTCTTCCCAGATGCGTTGTTCTTGGCTTGTAAATAGCTGGTCTTTAATTAATTCTTTACCAGACAATCTCTTCTATTTTTGGACAACCATGCTGTTGATGTCTTTTCTGCTTCTTCTGGGCCGAACGCGGCTTGGTCCTTGCGAAGCTGTCTGCAGTTAACGAGATAAATATGGGGTCTTTTTCACTCACCTGTCCTTCAGCTATTTGAAGACAGCAGTCATGTCCTCCCTCGGCCTCTGCGTTACTGTGCGCGTGCTCCTCGGCTACTCACAGAACACAGCTACTGGTCCTCTTATCACGCGTGTCTCTGTTCGCTTAGAGTCAGGGAAATACTGGAAGACTCTTCAGATGTGATTTTGACTTGAGCGGTCAATGAAAATCATTGTTTAATTAAGGTTACTTAGATGTCAGGGGGCAAAAACCCAAACTATAAGGCCAACAATAAGTAGCCAGTGAGGGTGGGAACGTAATCCACAGCAGACTCTGGTGGGCACAATCCGTCTGGAAAACGTCAGGGTAATAATGCTTCAATAATTATTCCTTTTAAGATTTCTCTTGGAAGAACACGTAACTTAGATTTCCTGAGGACATAATCTGGAGCACATCTGAACGTTTATCAACTGGATCCTGCCTGGCACTTGTGATACTTTCCTATTTAGGAGAAGTGATTAGTAAATGAGACTTTTATCTTTTGATGCTATCAACTGATATCCTGCAGAAAAAGTTGGATGATGGATTTCTTTTGGAACACATGATCATTCTGTAATTTTACCTCTCTTCTCTTTTGTTTTAACTTCACTTTTAACTGATGGAGAGCTTAGTCTGTCGGCTGTCCCGTCTGCTGTCTCCTCATGTACCGCGAGCAGATGTCCAAACTCTAAGGTCTTTTTGAAATTAAAAATAGTTGAAATGTTGAAATAGAGGAAAGCTCATGCAACTATGTTTTAAAATCTGGGGTGCTAGCTTTGCGGTCTTAAAATAGTGACTTTCAATAGGAAAACACAAGCATGACAAATAGTGTCTTTTTTGCAGAAAGCGAATGAATCAGTAAATTAAATGGTAAATACTACTGAGATTTGGAATCGACTGATTCCGTTTGGAATCAGAGTCATTCATAATTCTTTTCTGACCTTGAATTCTCTTTACAGATACTCTGTAGAGTATAGTGAGAGGCTTCTTGTAATAATTTGTGGTTTCCCCATTTCTCAGGGCATTACACAGAAGTGTTTAAAATTACAACGGTTTCTAAAACAATGAGTTACATTATAGATTAGATAGGGGAGGTTGGACCTTTGAATAGCTTTTAAGATTTCAGGAGTCACTATAGAATCAAAGTTGTAAGATTCTTAAGTATCCTTAAAAAGTGCTCATTATTTGACACAAACAGAAATTGATTTGACAATTTCAAGTCTAATAATCAACAGCTTACTACCTTTGTGTTTGAAAATGGAGACGTATCTATATTTATTAATGGCACTTTCTCTTTATTTACAGGCAGAAATTACTCCATTTGTCCCTTAGGTATGAATATCAAAACTTCATTAGAATACAGTTAATGGACAGCTCACCTTAGTAACAATATAGGGCAGGAAGAATGTGCATTGAATGTTTTAGCAATCCTTTGAAAGATTTGTAATAAATGACAAAGAAGACGTGGCCAATATCTTTTTCCTGGTGTATTTTTAGCAAGATCAGCTGTCATAGCTGATGTGAAGACTTTTGATCCATTTAGTCATTGATCAAATAAATGACTTAACTTTGGGAATGAAAATAGCAAATGCTGTTAAAATGTTTGCTAGAAGATTCATAACATGTGTTAAAGTAGCTGTAAAGCAATGGGTCTATTACCCTGAAGAGGAATTTTCGGTATATCACAGGAATAATTCTGCCCTCTGAATTCTATTTGAAAAAATTCAGTAAATTGTTCAGCACTACATTTTCTCCCTTGTTTTTTTATCCATGTCCCTCCTGTGTTGTGTAAATAGTTAGAGCATGCTTGTTTTCCACAAGGACGGGCTGGCTCTGCAAACTCCAGTTCTGCCTTTTTCCCTCTACAGGAACAAGGATACATGGTCACTGGAGCGTGTCAGGAACCTCTTCAAATGTCTGTTTAGGTTGAAAAAACCTAAATGAAGGAAATTAAGAACCCTAAATATACAGAATGGCAGTGACAGCTTCCCATGCGGTACTAGATGGTGTGTTTGGGACTTAACTGTTCTCCATAACGTGTGAAGTCCTTTCTTCCTTATTTTTGCCATCCCACTTGCATGGTAGAGATAAGTAGTTTGCTTCTTTCTGTCCTGAAGTCAGTTTTGCATTCTGCTTGACTGAAATGTGTAACAATGGAGGATCGGAAAATTCCCGGCCACCATGAGCTTTGACTCACAGATGGACGCTATTTTTCCAACGTCAGCACAAGGCATTGACATATGAAATAGTAAGCATCGTCTTGGTGGGAAAGCGTCCATTTTTAAAAGTGAAAGCCCTCTAGGAAACATGTCTGTTTTTCTTATTTTATAGGTAAAAATGTTGTCAATGCTAAGAAAATCCATTTCTTAAACTACCACTACATTCACTCCCATGTGCAGTAAGCCAGATTGGTCATTTGTCAGCTTTGCTTTCAACGTGGTTGTGGACCTGTTGATTTCTCTCTGTTTTATTCTTTGTATTCTTTGATTTTTTTTCATCTATTAAGTGGAAGAGAATGCAGACTCTGTGTGAGTGCTTACATCTAATGGTCGTGTGGTTATTTTTGCCCCACCAGCTCTTTTTCTCCTTTCTTCAGAGATCAGAATTCCTCTTCACTTTGGAAACTTGCCCTCTGATTACTGACAGGACTGTCAATCACATGCCCTCCCATCCTCCATCAGTGTCATTGCCACCAACCTGAGCTGGGCCACACACGCCAACTAGGATTTCTATGGAAGGTACTTGGAAAGAGAAATGCTCAATTTGCGGAAATTTTTAGCTATAAGTGCCATGTCAGCTGGAGTTCGGTAGCTACCGTTGTGCAGGAACGGGTCAACACATGGAGGGAGCCATGAGTCCCCATGTTGGAGCCTCTGACCCAGCTCCACCCAACATCACCCACACTTCACGATTCTCAGTCTCTCCAGCAAGTCGGAGTCCTTGTTTTTGCTTGGTCTGTGTCACTTGCTGCTACTACGCCTCTGAGTAAGACTCCATTGAGTAGGGAAACCATATGCTCTTACTAGCTCTACCTACAAACATGGCGATCTCATAAAGTTTAACCCACTGAGAATACTGAGGGGAGTCTGTACTTATTACTCTCCTCCCATGACTTGGGTGTTATTGGCCGTTTTAAGACTCAAACGGCTCTTACTGAAAAGAGAGGATCAATTACCCATCTTAACACACAGAGATTATGACAATGGATGAAATATGAGAAAGCTTTTGAAATGATGGGGTTCTATCACCACGTTAGCTGCCATTACTGGCCAGAAAGTCTGACTCTGAGATGCTTTACAATTCCCCGGGATGTTCTTTCCAGTGGTGCTTAGGAGTATTTCTGAAATTGATGAAATACACTCCCTTGAAGGTCCCAAAGTTTGTCTGAGAAAGCTACAAAGCCCTGACAGCAGGCAACTAGTCTCCCCATCTAGGTGGAGTCAAAGGGCACATCAGTGGACTTGACTTCTGGGGGAGTTGGTAAGAACGGAACAGTGTAAGGTTTTCTTATTGTGGGATGATTTCCAGTTGGTGAGAAACTCAAGGGAAGATTCTGTGAATGAGGATGTCCTTAGAGGTCAGGGAGACGCTGTGAGAAGTGTGAAGGACACAAGTAGTCATGAGTACTTAGATGGCATCGCTCGGTACTGAGGAAGTACTTGCAATGTACGGCCTAGTGCTCTTGGAGTACTTACAGCGTATCTTCCTTTGCTTGCTCAGTACCTACCCTGGATCGCTTTTAGCCTTCACAGCTAACCTCTCTGCCTCCGTTGACAGGTATTCTCATTTTCACAGATGAATTGACAAAGCGGCTCTATCCAGAGCCCAAGCAAGTTACCAAGTCCAGGTCCCAACCCCTGATGGGCTGAAACTCAGTGCCTGGGCTGCTATTTGGAAAACAAAGGCTACCCAGTTCTGTGGCAACTTAACGAAGACCCGGAGTAGAAGCTAACTGGCCTTGTGATTGGTTCCAGTATTTCCAGTCATGCAAGAAAATCCATTCTCATGTCAGAAATCTCCATAAACCCATCAAATGTGCAAAAAGCTTGCAATTCTTCTAAAAGTGCAGCCACCAGCTTTTCAAAAGATGGTTCTGATGCCACGTCTGCACGTCCACACGTCCAGACACATGTACCCACTGAAATGGGCATGCGGTGAATCTAAGTCTCAAAATGAGAATATATGACACAGAGCTCAGTAATTAGGACATAAAATACCCTGAAAAATAAAAATGGAAGAAAACATGGAAAACATTGCTTTCAAGGAACATAATGAGTCCCATTTGGATGAAAGAAAAACAGACAATAAATCAGTTGAATAGCTATAGATGAAAATCTGGATAGAATTATCTCAAATGAGTTAATAGGTTAATTCAAAATAATATTTTCGGCTTTCAGCCACGGACTCACAGATTCACGAAGTCGGTCCTCAGCATCAGTTTTCTGAGTCTGCTCTGTATTTATTTTAGTGGAAATGAGTGAAGAATGAAGACATAACTAAATTACTTTTCCATGATACATATGAGACCCTGGTGCTATAAAGACATAGTTTTCTTAGAGTTTAGTTTATCAGTTGGATATCAGATTAAAATGCAGATATTCCCTAGGCAGATACAAATATACATGGATATAGAGAGACGTTTGCCTCTCATGGAGTTCCTCCAGTAATACAGGTAGATTGCAGAGGATTCACCAAGAATAGGATTTGTTTTATGAAATGATTTCAAGGCTAAGTAGTTGCTGAAGGCTATTCCGCTGACATTCTCTGATATTTCAGACTCAGACCCAGCAGACGTAGAATCTGCTTCTTGTTGTAGAGATCCGTCTCAGCAATGTTCACAAACATTCAAATGGAGCCAAGAGAGGAACAGGAAAAACTGTCCCATCTTTTGAAAGCAGTCAGAAGTATACCCACTGTAATGCCTCAGATAAACAAGAGTAGCCTTATGCTCAGCGTGAAAAGAGGAAAACATCTATATCCAACAAAATATCTCCAGATAGTTGGATGATACCTGATATGAATATCATAACTCTATCTCATGTACTGATTTTTTCATTATTAATTGGATAACCAGATAGAGAGAAGTCACTTGCAACCCACCTAGTAGATTCATATCCAGGATATATGAAGCTCTCTAGAAGTCAATATGAAAAGCGCAACTAGGAGGAAAACAACATTCAAAGACATGGAAAGATATGAAGAAGGGCCCAGTAAAGAGCAGCAGGCTCACCCATGCTGGCCTTTAGGAAGATGCAAGATTAAACTGCAATTCCAACTCATTTTATTGGCAGAGGAGGATGTGGGAGAGGAAAGTGCCTCCGTCCGGGCTGGAATTATGAACTGGCATCACCTCTTTAAAGAGAAACCCAATCAGATTGGGTCAGACTGGTTGAAGGTGATCATCCCTTTGCCCTTTGAGCCAGTAACTCCACTTCTAGGTGTCAGATGGAGAGCAAGGTCACGCAGCAGTCAGGACGTGTACCAGGAAATCACAGCAACACTCTGCCGGTGGTGCAGAAGAGAAATGGCGTAAGCTTCCCTTACTAGTGCAATGGACGAAGAGATGACTCCCTCACAGAGCAGGTCACGTGCAGCCTGTCTTGGACACGCTCTACACAGAATTCGATGGACACATGAGAAAACACCATTGAGGTAAAAGAAAGCTACAGAATGCACAAAGCAGGTGAAAGAGCGCATGTCAATTTTAAAACCGAAGTAAAGGTTTATAGGTATTGTGTGTGCATTTTTCAGCAGGTGAAATACAAAAACAATATGAGAAAAATACACGCCCTGTTCAGATTAGACAGGACCTCTGGGAAGAGACATGTGGAAAGGAGAAGAATAAATTTAGTGTTTTATTCATAATGTTTAATTGAGTCTCTTCCAGCGAAAACCTCTGAAGCAAATATTGCAAAATGATAGTCTTTTTTAGCAACCGTTGTGTGTTACTATTTAGGGTACTTTCCTACGAGAAAGTTCTTGGGATTACTTGGGTACAATGAAAGCAGAGCCCACTAAACATTGAATATGACTGGAGCAGAAGTTGCTAGATTGTGTAGCTGCACTTCTTTTCTCCAGCTTCACCATCCTATGTATCAAATGCCAAGGGTGTTCCACAGGGTCAGCCACCTTACCTGTGAGCAGATCCTTCATCTGTGCAGGTCCTTTAGGGGTGTCATGGGGACCTTGTGAGACCCATGCGAGGTGAGGCTTTTGACCTCGGGTTTGGCAGGTTTTGTGGGGTCTGGGAGTGGATTGGGCACAGTGCACCCCAGTCCAGGTCAGCGGCAATGACCTCTTCACCTGCAGTCAGGGTCCAGGTCCTCAGACAGCACTTCATGCAGACCAGAGAGTATCCCCTCCGTCAAAGTGACCCCAAAGCTGGAATGCCATCGCAGAACGCGGGGAGAGCTGTGTCCTCGGTGTGGAAGGTGACAGAGCTGATGCTGGTTTAGGGTGTCTTTTCAAACCAACTCTGCCCGCCACGCCCTGCTGGGCTCCCTGTCTCATCTCCAGGAAGCCAGAGCGCTGCACGTGGTTTCTAGCCGTTACCCTGCTGCACGAGAAAAAGCAAAACTTCATCCTGCTGACGGGACGGGGCAGGTGCATTTCTTCAAGCACTTCCAGTTGCTGCCATGAAGAGAAAACACCTCTACACTTGTGTGCATGATTCTACGATTCTGTACAAGTGTATTTCCAGAAATGCCATTTTTCTCATTGCTCTGATTCCATAATACCAGAAGCTGATACCTCACAGCAAAAATCAAGAGATGGAGAGAGGTCTGCAAAATTGCAGATAGGTGGTGTCTGTAAAACACGTCTGACGCAGAACATATAAAAACAGCCCCGATTTTGATCGCCTCAAGTGTTTATGAAACCATCGAGGGAACTAACTTCGGAAAATTATTGAAGACATGTCACCCTCTCCATCCCTCCAAAATCTAGTATGTTTTTTTTTTTCTGCCTTTTTATGGTAATCTTTTCTTTCTCTCTACATCCAGATATGTACACAACTCTTTGCAGAAATGGGTAAACTCTTCACGATCGCTCTCCTCCGAGACGTTTTCAGCTGTGCACCAGAAGGTAAACAAGTCTAGAAATGCCTCCTTTGAAGATTTTACACGAATCTGTTGCTGGTTAAATTTTCCTTGCAGAAATCAAACAGGGTTTCCTGTTGCATGTTTACCAAACCCGTTTTCTCTGTAAAGTCTAAACTGCAGTGAGGCAATTTTCCCATTTGCTAATTGTCCCCATTGAACTCATTCTTTCCCTTGAAATGTCTTCTTTCTTGCAGTCCACCTCGTTTAGCGGTAAATACAGAGGATTACAAACATTCTTGTTAGATATAAAACATTCCAGGAAATTTAATTTCTTTAGTCATGGATTTTAACTGTAATGATACTTTGCATTTGTATAACATCTCTGCTCTGAGAAACCCAACCCCCTGATTCATTATCTGGAGACAAGAATTATTATCATAATTTCGCATCCTGTGTAACTGAGTCACAGGAAATGAACCAGAAATAAATCATACCTGGAGTGTAACTTGCAGTGGGATGGAGGCCCTGGGAGGGCTGATGCCTCGATGCCTTGGAAGCTCAGGCTGGAGGGCTAGACCGCTGGGCTGCCCTTGAGGGAGGAGGGGTCTCCATGGACTGGCCTGGGTGGGGGCAGTGCGGAACGTTAGGGCTGTGGCCCACAGTGATGTTCCCCAGAAGTTGTCCCGGCCTGAGGCCTGTCTGCAGATGTGAGGCTGCTCCCGGCCTGCCCACGCAGCTCGGGGCCACAGTGCCGCAGACCACGATGGGTTCTGGGCGTGGTGACAGAGCCAGAGACCTCTCTGGTCCAAAGGACGGGAGCCTTTCGGTGCAGTCAGGACCACGTGGCTCACCAGGGTGGGAACCAGGTGGAGAGAAGCAGCTGTTTGGGCCGCAGCACCCAGCCTGGCTCCCCCAGCCTGCGTCTGGTCCAGCAGAGCAGGGTTTCTGAGAAAATGGAGCTGAGAGGAAGCCTTGATGGGAAGATCCCTCCTGGTGTGCCCAGCGGGGTGGGACAGCTCAGAAGTTCCAGTCACTTTCAAGACTCCTTTGTGGCTGAGCTAAGAGCAGGGCTGCAGGACTTGCTGCTGATGGCAGGAAGATGTGACTGAGTTCCTGTATTCTGCAGAAGTGGCTGAAAGTAACCATGAACTAGAACTACCTGATGTGAAAGGTCATGGGAAGGGAGACCGTGTGAGGTCAGGATGGCAGAGCCGTGGTCTCCGGATGAGGTTGAAGGTCAGGGGGTCCAAACATGAAGAAAACGTGGTAGGTAGAAACCTGTGTCTGCACTGACCTCTTCCTTTGATTTACTGATCCTGAAATTCAAATATTCTGAATTATTTACTAAGGAACAGCTAGTCAAGTCTCCAAACGCCCCGCCCTTCACTTCCTCAGCCCAAGGCCTTTAGCAGCATCCCATGAGCCCTGGTGGAGGCTGTGATTTCAGTCATTGTCCCCGGGCTTGTCAGGAATATCCTTTCCTTGTTGAAGGGATCTTGGCCTATATCTTTGGAGACACTTTCCAGAGCGACGGGCCCAGGGTGTTCAGAGGCACAGGGCACTCTGCCATTGATTCTACGTACAGGACTAGAAATACTTGGGTCCAACAGAAAAAGCAAGAGAATAGACAGGGGTGGCAGGAGGGGAGGTCAAATGAGTCCCCTGTCCTCCCTTAGGAAGCCGTGTGTTCCTCAGTCACAGCCAGGGCCTGGGTGTGCTGCCTGCAGGCAGAATGTAAAGCTGGAATTTGTCGGCAGTATCCCAATGCTTCCATGTGACTTCTTCTCTAAAGGGGAGCATCAGTGAGTGAAGTCTCTTCTAGCTAAGGATGCACACTAACCACATTGTTTTTAAAGGAAAGGTGCAGGAGGGAATGACGATGAGCAGACAAGCAGGCAGGAAGAGAGAGGATGAGGAAGCGTTTTATTTTATTTTTTTGTTTAGCTCACATTGGTCGTCCCCCGCAGACCCAGGACTTGAACCTGGGACTTTGGGATGTATGCGGGTCTGTTTTCAGGGTGAACTAGACCTCTAGGCCATGAGGACATGCCAAAGTAGCAACTTTTAAAAGTGAACTTAGTAATCATCATAAGCAGAGACTGCTGAGTGACAGGTAAGATATGTGACCGGGGACTTTCACAAGGCCCCCTCGACTTGTCTGGGACGCCTGAAAGCTGGATCCTCAGCACAGCTCCTTCCTCCAAAAGCAGGGACTCCGCCATGATTCGGGTTTGCGGATTTGCGTTCCAGGAATTCGGGTCGAGTTACTGGAATGTTGAGAAGCTTTCTTCCATGACAGGCTACCATCCGAGGCAGGTGGCATAGGCCAGGGGCTCTGTGACAAGAAAGATAAGCAAGAAGAACCAGAAAAAGGAGAGCATTGCCTTTGGTGGGTGTGGGGGTGTCTATCGAGCATAGTACGAGAAACTCTCATGAGAACTTCAAGAAAGAAAACATGCCGTGTCTGTCACTGAAAGGAGGAAAATGCCACTGGCTGGGTCAGCACTGGCCAGAACAATAAGGACTTCCTGGAGCCAAGTCAGGACAAATGTGTGAAAGGGGAGCAAGGGACATTACCATACGGGGCCTTTCACAGGAAAATACTCAACACACAGGGGCCTCATGTCAATATTTGCACAAGGACACATGCCTCCGTCCGACTCTACAAACTACAAAGCACATTCTTGAGAACCTCGCTTCAGGCTTCACAATAACAGCTCGGACAATGCGCGTGGAGTTGGGCCCTCTCTCATGGCACTGATGTGCCCGCACTGACCTCTTCCTGGGCGCTTCAGGCGGCGGGGCTCAGAGGTAGCTGCAGGGATGGGGCGCCCATGTTCCCGGGCGACTCAGGGCTGTTCAACCGGGCAGCTCTCAGGGTCTTGGGGACAGACTGCACATACCCCTGGGAGCCACGACTGTGATATTTATTGACATCACCGTTATAGACAGCAGGCCATTACTTGCTTCACGATGCATTTGCGGGGTCATCCTGGCTCGCACTGAGTGCAAGGGCCCACTTGGAGGGCAGCTGTGCCTCCAGTCAACCCAGTAGGGAGAAAATTGCAAACATTATTGAAATGAAATTGGATGGACGGTCGCTTCCCAGGAGTGTGGGCTCCCACCTGCTTCCTCCGCGGCCCCCTCTGCGGGACATTGGCTGTGTCTGTCTTGCTGGAGGTCTCTTCCCCTTCCCCACCATCATGGAACAATGGCCCCGTGGTCTGGCGGCGGGGAAATGCAGTTGCTCACATCTGTGGTCTGAGGTTTTGAGAGATTTCTCTTATACTGGGAATCTTAAAAAGAATGCGGAGAAATCCAATGAACCCATAGAAAGAAACAAAAGAGCCTTCTCCTCCCTCTCTAGCAGAGAGAGAGAGAAAGAGAGAGAGAGAACGAGAGAGCTCTTTTCTATTTTAACACTTTAGTGTATAAAGGCACATGAATAACATCGTCATTTTTCTACCATTTATTCAGATGTGAAGGAAGTCAGTGAATAATAATAGCTGCTGTCAAAGGTATTTATATTTAAAAGGTCTTTATGTAAAAAAATTTTGTCAGGACTGATTTTTCTCTGAGAGAATCCCACCATCTCCTAGCAACCAACCTGGCCATCTTTTTGAAAAGATGCTGCACTTACAGTGGGTGCCTAACCTTTCTGGGGAGGCTTTTGCAGATTTAGCGGTTGGAGCTCATATGCATTCAAAGCAAGTTGCTACAGGATCCCAGAGCCAGACTAGCGGTAGAAATCTCAGGGGGTCTCCTGTCTGGCAAACCCCAAACCCGCACGCACGGAACACCCACAGTTCCTTCCTCCCTGCCCCAGCCTCGCCTGTTCTGCAAATGAAAATCGGCCTCTGGAATAACCTGTTCACAGAACTTTTATCTGCTTAAAAAGAAGGAAAATAAGCTAACCCAAGGAAATAAAAAGGGTTTACTTTGCAAGTGACTCTGCTAGTGGAAGGATGATTTCTCAAGAAAGAGAATGTCTAGCAGGAGTTCATTTATTTAAAAAAAAATGTTTTTAAAGAGTAATGGAAACATTTGGAATTCAATCATCGCTTTTGCTACTGAATTTTGATTACTTGTAATATGCTAACGTCATTTCCATTCTGTCTAAATCTTACAGTGGGGACCTTCCAGATATTCTAAAAACATTGGCTAAGACTCCTAATCTCTCTGAGATAGCTCTGTAATAGTCAAATTATAGACGACTCCTTGGAGACCTCCAAATCCACAGAAAGAGAGAAGACAGAGACAGGTACAGACATAGTCTCCTGTGATGTCATCTATGTGAGGGTGTGTTTCACAGCATAGTGAATATTATCATTAAGACAAAGAAACCCATTATTTGTCTTATGTAAACATTGCATCCTATTTGAAGGAGGCCTTGAAAAAGCATATCATAGTTTAGTAGGGAAAATTTGGAGGATGACATCACACTTCCTGTTTTTGAGGACCTCATTTTAAGAGAAGGACATTTAAATAAGTAAACAATCTTTAGAAATGAACCCTAGAACCAAATTTCTCTACAGGAAGTACTTGAGTGTGAAAAAATGCCCGAGATGACCCTCCCTGGGGTCTGTGTAAGAGCAGACGCTTTGCACTCACCCACCAGGTTGAGGATGTCAGTCAAGGTTGTGAGGTCATCAACTTTGTCATCAACCCCTCCTCTTTTTACACATTCTTCTCCTGCCTTTTCAGAATTCTGTCTCTTTTTACTGGCCCATCAGGGAAGACTCAGATCATCAGAGGTGATGTGTATTTACTGCATGTTTTCCTTTCACTGTAATCCACTGCCTTCCCTCTAACCACGCATTCAAGTCTTCTCTTCCTTTCCAAAGAATCTTGTGTCCCTTACTCAGGCGTTTTCAGGAATCTGTAATAAAAGCCCTGGCAATTTCTGGTGTGCTTTATAGCTTCAAAGGGGCTCTGGTTGTGTCTCCTTGGTCTTCCTGACAACCTGGCAGAGGTACATATTATACTTCATCAACACCACCATTGTTGCACCAGTGGAAACTGAGCTTCGAAGACAGACCCGACTTCATGAAGTTCATGAAACTGCAGCAGGCGGTGCTGGAGCTCAGCAGGAGGGAGACTGTGGGAATCATTTGGTCTTCCCTCTGTATCCAAACGCTTCTGAAAAAGAACCTGGGAAGGAACTTCTGGAAGCAGATACTAGGTGGAAAATGTCATCAAGGGCACAGGGAGACTGTCTAGTTCTTGGGAGTCAGTGGGATGTCAGAGAGGAGGGATCCAGGTCTCCCCTCCCCTCACACCTACTACCACTTGCATGGACAGGCTGAGTGAGGACCCCTGGGATTGGACGAGTCTGGATGGCTTTGTCCCAGCTACTGGGGGCTCTGGATGTGGCCTTGAACAGGTCCTGTGCTTAGACTAGTGACATTGGCACCTCTGCAAGCTCAGAAGTGCAAAATCTCAGGCCGCACCCCAGGCAACGGAGTCAGAAGCCCTGGTGGGGAGAGGGTCCCCAGGAATCTGCTTTCACAAGTCCTCTAGGCGACGGGTAACTCCACTGCTGTTGACTCCAGCCCCAGGTCCTGTACACAAAGCGAGCCACCATTCCCCAAACATCTTCAGCCTGCACAGAGGGACCTCTCCTCTGGCCCAAGGCGCCCACATCTCTACGTGGTACCTCTTCTACATGAATGTTCTGTCATCCATACATATAGCTGATGATCTCTTCTTAACCAGCTTTCTAAAATGCATTTATTTTACCCCCATCATCCAAGGGGATGTTTCTCTCGAAGTGACAGAATCTCAGCAGTGCCTAGGTTTTGAAAAAGACATTTTTAGCTTTCCAAAAGAGATGTGGAAAAGCGTGGTTGTGGAACAAGAAATGACTTAGCGTGGGTTAGAAAGGCGCATGTCTTGCAGGGTTTGTTAGCTGTTGCAGTGGGTCTGTGCTGGGGACCTGTGCTCCCGGGACAGAAGGGGAGCCTACAGGGGTTATCAGAAATGCAGACTGGACTCTGCAGCCCTTTCCAAACACCAGAGCAGAGCCATTTGGCTAAGGATCTAGTTGGTTCCGAGAGAAAAAAATGATTGGTTATTTGTGGCTGTCAGGTTCATCTTCCCACTTGTCCACCTCATTGTATGAGGCATTTTCTAGTCCAGGGTTGTTTTGATCCCTCGAGGAGATATAAAAGTTAGGCCATAGTGAGTTGTTTATTCCCAACTATAGCTTCAAGGGGCCAAGCTTTTTATGCGCTTCACAATGACACTGATCACTGCACCGTTCAGAAGACGTTCTGCTCCATTCTTCGGGCCATGACTCGTCTCAGCACACATGGCCGCGCACGTCGAGATAAACTGCCCTTTTTAGCAAGTGTGTCACCAAGCTTTGTTTCCAACTCTAGAGGAAAATAAGACATCTATCACGTTGTCTTCCTCCCACTTAAAAGCTTTTCCATTCGACGTTTGCACAGGGTGAAACCAGATGGGAGATTGGTGTGAGGGGGCCAGCTTCACGAAGCTGTGTCGTCAGCAAAGATTTCTAAAGCAAGCGGTCACTCCAATAAAGTTCCCCGTCCAGTGCAGACATCCTCAAGTCAGACAAATAAAAGTGGGTAGTGGGGCAATTGGAATAGAGTTTTCTGCATAATCAAAAAGCATATAATTGGAGATTGAACTTGAGCTCCAGCGTAATGTATTGTTTCTGCTTCATTCTATTTTAATAGCTCCATATGGAGACAATAACGTGACAAGACAAATACTCTGTTGTTAAAGTTTCTCTGCTTCCCTCTGATCCTCATTCATTCTCCCTTGTCAGGTTACCAATCCCATCCCCCAATTTTTCTCCCAATTTACGGCATTTCGGCAAATACATTTTTCATCTCCCTGCAACTGGCAGTCAGACTGAAAATAGCCAAGTTACCATGAAGAACTCTTTCTTCAGTAGCTTTTCTTATGAAGAGGAAATATTGACTCTACTGGGTTAGGAAGATGCAGGGTTTTAGCTGCCTTTATTTGATGCTTTATTTATTCCTTCTCAGGGACCAGCTCCATTTTATTTCTGGTTTGTAGACAAGTTATCTTTCTTTTCAGCCTTAGGTTGAATCAGCTGCTCTGTTTTTATTTCTTACAAGGCTGACACTTCTCCAGACACTGTATGAAGGAAAAGTTTAGCTTGATTTTCAGACATTCGGAAGAGTTATTTTTTAAAGGGAATAATTTAAAATACTCAAGTGAAATCCATTCTTCATAGTGCTTAGTCCGGTTACTTAGTCAAGTCTCTTTATATTTTAGATTCTTCTTCATAACTGTGCTGCCCGGGATAGCTAGCCAGGCAACATGGTGAGATTCTGCTGAGTATGAAGAGACCTGGCGTGCATAACAATTCAAATAACACAGCACTTCAAAGAGCTGAGAGGCACATCAGTGTCTCTGCCATCAAATGGAGTTGAGTTTGTTGAGTCCAGCAGCTGGGGAAGGAAGTAAAATGCCAGGCCTCTAACTCCAGGCAGACTCTGCACCACCATGGGCCACAGGTGGCTCCCACCCCAAATTTCTAGAATCTCTGTGGAAGCCTCTCTATGCAGCTCTTAGCTCTCCTCTGTGCTGCCTCTTGTCACAGGTGATGCTGTCACCATCAGGGTCTATACTTTTTCTAGTTTAGGGAAAATGTGCCTTTATTATTTCTTGATAGTTCCCATGTAACTAAGGGCCAGAATTGTTGGTAGGAAACGATGAACCCATGACACTGTCACCTGTTTCTTCATCTTGAGTGTCTCACCTGACTCTTGCCCAGTCCTAGAACTCTTCCTCAGACCCCTTTGGGTCTCAGGACAGATTCCCACCCCGTTTACAGGTGTAAAGGTGCTATGTGCGTGGTTACTGTTTCCCTCTCCATCCTCGTCTCCACCTTAAGGCTGCAGTCATGCTGTCCCCACATTTCTGTGTGGCCTCCTACACCCTCCTCTGTGAGCCTGCAGTGCCCCTGCTCACTTACCTACGTAGAGAGACAGAACAATGTCTAATGTCGTGGAATCTTCCCAGAGCCACGCTTGCCCCAGCTCCATGGTAAATGCCCCAAGCCCATCAATGTTTGGTAGAAAAAGGTGGTCACTGTAGGCTGGCACACTGAGGGTTGGCTTCCAGATACCTCGGACCTTGTGCAGAATACATTTTACCCTCATTCACTAACTAACCTTAAATAATATTTGCCTGGATTACTACAACAATTTTTTAATTTAGCTCCCTGCGCCCCTCTCAATAGTTCATTCTCCTGTCTTTGTTCTTCGTTACTGGGGACAGGGGGCCCTTGAGGATGTGTGCAGCTTTATCATTAGTCCTGCCTCTAGAAAGCAAGGTCACCTAAAATGAAATCCACACCAGAGCAAAGCATCACAGAGCCCTGTATTCATATGATGGAAGATGGAATCTTCCCTGAATTTACAATTTTTGTGGCTCAATTACTTTCCTTAATCCATACAGTACCTATCTTAGACTTGAAGGTGGTATTATGCTGGAATGTGAGCAAAAGCTTTCTGGAGGAGTAAGGGTCAGGTTCCAGGTGAGACTGTGAAGGAGAAGAGGTCAGACACCCCAAGTTTGGGGTGCGAGAGTCAGAACTGATGCCCTTGGCAGATGGAATGTTGTGTGGGTTAAGATGTGGGGGTAAGAACTCCCAGACTTCAAATCAATACAGCCAGCTATCCAATGGATAACTCTCCTTTGATAACTTACTGGCACTTACAATTCAACAGCCTCCACATGAAACTTGTTCCATCTCAACAAATGATATAACTTCCAACTGAGCTCACCAAGAGCCAGGAAGAAACCACAGGATGTCATTGTAAGGAGGTGTTGGTGAGATGAAAGGCTGGGAGTTGGGCTGCACAGAATCTTGGAAGCCATTGGAAAGAGTTTTCGATGATCTCTTTGAATAAAAAGGAGCCACTGAGGAATTTTAAGCAGGTGGGCAAAGTTATATTTGTGCTTTAGAAAGATCATTCTAGAAAATGAACTACAAATGGGCAAGAAGAGTAGTTGGAAAAGCAGTTAGGACACAATTCTGGAGAGAGAAGGTAGTGTGCTTCTTCACAATACTGAGTGGAGACACTCAGGACACAGAATAGATGTGACGTGTGGAATGGAGGAATAGCAAAGCAAGGTGTCTCCCTGGCTCTTGGTGTGAGGTAGCTCAGTTGGAAGTTACATTGTTTGTTGACATGGAACAAGTTTCACGTTGAAACTCTTTAAGTTCGACACTGTTGAATTATAGGTGTTGGTCGATTATCCAAGTAGTTATCCAAGTAGGTTATCCAAGTATTGTCCATTGGACAGTTGGCTCTATTGATCTGAAGTCTGGGAGATCCTTGTCTGGAGCTTTGTATTTAAACAGTATTGGCAGAGACACAGTTATTAAACTTCTTGGAGATAAGTGGGCCCAACCAGTGGTAATGTGTGTGGGATGAGAGAAAAGACAGAAACTTGAGAGATGCTAACACTCATGGGGCTGAAAGAAGAGGAGTTGCTGTGATGGAGATTGAAAAAGAAGAGTCAGAAAAGTAGGAGAGAAACTGCAAGTTATTTCTGGGAGGAAGGGACATGAAAATCTTCAGAAGAGTGGGTGACCAAAAGGAATTCCAGCCAAAAGGAATTTAGTAGGGAAAGAGAAGATTTTTAAGATTAGTTCTCCCCTTCCTTTCTTTGATTCCTTGTAAATGACTTGCTTTTTCAAACACAGCTGGTATGAAACCAGTAAAACATTGGGGTTTGAAGGAGCAGAGTTAAGTGATAGTCTCTTGATGGCCGGGAGAGGCAAGTCCTATGGTGTGTGTCGCACTAAGGCATTTGGGGAGGGGACACAATAGGATTAAGTTTCAGGCTTGGTGTAGCACCAAGTGGTATAGTCCAGAGGAAGTTTTGTCTTTATATAATTATGAAGATGCACTAAGGTGGCCAGAGCTAGCTGGGGTACAGTAGAGGAACATGGCATCTAGGAATTGGTTGATTGAGGTCTTATACACCTGGAAGGAAGTCTGGAAAATAGGGCAAGTGACCCTAGGCATTGGAACAATCCAGGATAATGGAACAAGCAGAGAGGGAAGATGGGTGTGATTGTATCTAAGTTGACTGGCTTAGTGAGAATCAGTTGAGAGTTTAATATCTCCATCTTCATGCATTTTCTCTGTGAAGGAGGATGGAGGAATTGTTACCTATTGAGAGGATGGGTTAGAGGAGGCTTGAGGAAAGTTGAAAACTTTTGTTAACAGCCTCTGTGGTGGATTGGAGAGGGAGCTGATCATAAGAATGACTTTGTTCTCACTGTGCTGTTCAATATTAGTACTAAGTCCCTGACACGAAGTCACACCACCACACAGTCCCTTTGGGGTTTTCTCATGTAGTCAGCAAAGAACATTATTTCTTAATCATGTTTGAAATGCTGTTGACCCCTGGTCCCTGAGCTGGTTGTCTAGGGTCAAGTCGTCACCAGTACAGGAGTGTTTTTGTTCACCTTCTTATCTCTGCTTCTCAAGCATACACCACAGGCAGCCATACCTGCTCTGAGGAGGCTGGTGTCTTCCTGTTTGCCACAGTATAGACTACTGCTCTTTTCCAAATGATTCTGAAGAGATACAATGAGTCTTGGGAAAATACTAGGAAACCGGGATCTTAAAAACAAGACGGTCAGGTGACATGAGAACTCTTGGAATGATGGATTCTGAGAAAGGGAGAATGCTGACTCGTTCAAGAAGGGACTGAGGCACCTTAAAGGAAATCCTCAAAGACTCCTTGAAAGGGTCTACAGTCTATTGCTTGTGTCTTCTGATGCTTCCTTGCTTCAAGATAGGCATCATCTGCTTATTTTATGATGATGGCAAAGTGTGGGCAGACCATCTCCAATCAAGTTTCCGACCCCTCATTAATTTGTAATATAGTCAATGGTTGTCACTAAATATAAAATGATTTCCCTGCACTTAGAACGGAATCGGCTGGCCACTCAGCCTGACCACCGGGCACTTGTCTCCTCACTTCCTCCAGCTGTCTTGCCTTTTAAAGCTTCCACACTGACATGCATCAGGAAAATGAGGCTCCCATGTTCCCCAAGAGGTCCCTGAACCTCCATGCTTTAGGATTAGTTGTTTGCTTTCTTGACTTATCCATCATACTCCAGCCTCCACCTCCTCATACATTGAAAGGAAACTGAAGGAGCAACTTTATTCGTGAGTCTCCAGCTATTCCTGTCTCAGGAACAATATATTCTTAAGCACAACATGCGCCCGAGATTTGTCTCGACGTGGTCCATTTATTTTAATTTGGGACTGTCAAAGGAAGGGAAAAAAGAACTAATTAAACTTGTGACTAGCATGGAAAAGCATTTTAAGTCCTAATGCTACAGCCCAATCCCTCTATTTCACTGTATTTCTACCTGTCAGATCAAAGTCTCAACTCCAAAAACTCAGCCGTGCTTTGATTAATTACTTTGTACAATGAATTTGCAAATTACAGTTCTATGTGATTGATGTCATTTTTAGCTTCAAGTAGATTTTGGGGGTCTGCTCTATTCACTGAGCTAGTCAGTCTTCACCTCAGAGAAAACAGTTTTTAAAAAATTGCATTGCAGTGCTTTGTGCTTAGAAAAGAGTTCTACGTCAGGGTTTCCAGTACTATGTTGCATCTTAATGACTGTGCAAAAGAAACCTCTTTGAAGATCAGACTTGAAAAAATCGGATTTCGTTTCTACTGTCTCCAAGTTCTCACCCTCTTTTTCTCATGTGCCTCAATTTTCTTCCCCTCGCCCGAAGAACTCACGTATGAAACAGAAAGTACCACTGTAGGCTTCTCTCTACTCCTCTCCTTTAATTTCTTTGTAGAGATAAATAAAGGTAAATTTATTCCACATTATGAGCATTTTTTCTCCAAAAAAAATGATGATGGATTTGTACAACTTTCAGTCATTATTTAAAGGTATTAAAATATTTTCTTCTCCCTTTTTCCATTCTTTTATATGTATTATTCTTAATTTCTTTAAAACAATGATTTGCTGGAATGGCTCACATCACAGAGAAAGGACCCCACACTTAGCGGTGTCCCCTTCACAATGCTGCTCCCGAGTCTCCTTCCTTTGCTGAAATGGGACAAAAATATCTCCTGTCTGTCTTAAGTCCTTACTCTGGAAATGTGGTTTCAGGTCAGGGGTCCTGCAATCTGAATATACTTAGTAAGGACTGATATGTCCCAAGATGCCTGTGCCCTGGTTCTAGAAAGGCAGGGATTTCATAGGCTAGAAGACTGCACAGGAGACTGGCAATGGGGCCAGTTAGGAAATAGGAAAAACCTGGAAGTTACATTCTTCTAAGAGATTATCAGCTGCTGACCTAGCGCATACAACTCATAGTGACAACTCACAGAGGGACAAATTCATAAATGGAGTAGACCAAGGACTGAGGGTCTCCAGATGGGTCAGCAGAGGTGACATACCCACCATGTGACATAAAGATCATCAATATGCACGTTTTCCTTCTTTATTCAAAATGGCATTCCTGAAATAATTATTACCCTTGAGGCCAAAAGGAAGTGAGAGTGTTAAAAAATATTTAACAAAATCTTCGTTATTATGAGAGTGACAGGAATCATGTTACAGCTGTTTTAGAAACAGATGGTACATTCCTCTATCGTCCTCCTTCCATAGAAAGCTGTTTTGAGTTGTTTGAGTTCCTTTCTTTCCAGACTATTTTTCTTAAATGCAGATTAACTTTTACACTGTAACCGGAGTTTAAATATCTTTTTATGCATTATTTACCTCCCATTAGATTATGAGCATTTTTAATATTACTTCTAGTCTGCATGCTATTTCTTTAAGTGAATATACTGTCATTAACCTAACTGTCTTACTATGTAAGACCATTTATTTTTTTCTCAATTGTTTAGTATTGTAAATAATATTGGAATGATTAGCCTGTGGCATGAAAGCATTTTAGGCTAATTTCTCGAGTTAGAATCCTGTAAGTACGACTCCTCGGTTAAAGTTCTTGGTATAGCTACTACCAAATTACTTCCTTTTAAAGGGTTGCATAATGTATAATGTCAATAGCACTATATAAAATACCAATCTCGCTGTACTAGCTGATCTTTTGTTATTATAACTTTAAGAAGAGTTACGAATTTATTGGTGAAAATGCTTTCCTTTAGCCCTTATGTCTGATTATTCTGAGGGTCTCTAGGATTCATATGTGGCTGATCGGTTGTATGTTTATATAAATACATACAATCTTGAACCATCTATTCATGAGCTTTCTCATTGTTCATCTCCAGATGTCTTTTATTCCACTCCCTCTCTTCCCACTGTGAAGAATTATTTCCCCACCTTACTCATCCTCAGTTACGCCTGGTTCTCCACACATTTTCTCCCTGTGACTCCCCTCACACCGCCCTCTCCTGACTTCCTTCCTGCTGCCACCCCTTCCGCTAGGGCACCTCCAGTATTTGAGATTTTGTTTTCCTCCACGCTCTTCTCACTCGCCATCTTCTTGCTGGCTGACTTCAAACATCTCCGTGACTATTCAGACAGCGCACGGATGGATGATTGATACACTCCTCCAGGTCTCTCCTCTGGACTGGACTTCTAGTTACCTCCAGGACATCTCTCACTCAGCATCCCCAAGTTAACATAGCTGAGGCTGAACTCCTAATTCCTCTCAGTCTGTTCTCCATCTTTTCCATCTCAGAGATGGCGTCCTATGAACTGGTGGCTCCAGAGAAACTTGAACCTCCTCTTCACTCGCCCACCCTCGTCGTCCTCATTCAGCTCACCCTGTAACTCTGCCTCCAAATTTACTTCCTTCCATCCGCTCTGCCACTTCCACGATTGAGGACATTATCATTTGCTGGGGAGACCACAGTCTTCTTTAGCAGGCTTTCTCTCTGCTCCATATTATATTTCTTCCTATGCAGAAGGTTGTTTTAAAAATAAGGTTAGACATTTCTCCAAAGAAGATAAGAAAGGCTAACAGATACCTGAAAAGGTGTACAAGATCACCTGTCATTAAGGAAAGCAAATTAAAACTAGCAGGGTGTGATATAACTTCACACGTGTTAGCATAGCTATCAGCAAAGACTGGAGGCAGCAAATGAAGATAAAGGGACCTGGGGGCATTGTTGGGGGGGTGTAAATGTGGGGCTCTATGGGAATAGTGTGGTGGGTCCTCCAAAAATTAACAATAGAGCTGCTACGTGATCCAGAAATTCTGGATTTTATCCAAAAGCAATGAAGACACTCAGCTGGGAAAGAGATCTGCACTCCCATGTTAGACATGAAATCAGCCTAAGTGTTCACTGATGGATGAGTGGGAAAAAGTTGCGATATTGTATAATTTAATATTATTAGATTATATCGTATATCATAGTATATATTATGATATATATCAGAGTATTATTCTGTCATAAAAATCTACCATTTTTGACAACATGGAAGAAACTTGAGGGCATTATGTTAAGTGAAATATATCAGACAGAAAAAAGAGAAATACTTGATGATCTCACATGTAAGTGGAGTCTAAAGAAAAAGTAAAAAAACATCCACCGAAAGCCAAAAACCTCCCGAACTCATAGGAAGAGATCAGTCTGTGGTTCCTGGAAGCAGAGAGGAGGGGGAGGGTAGAGGAAGGGGTTGAAAGTACAAGCTTCTGCTTATAAGATAGATAAGTAGTGGAGATGTCATGTGACATGGAGGCCACAGTACCGGTGAATCACAGGAGAGCTGGAGAGACGGTCAAGCCAAAGAGCTCATCACAAGGAGAAAATTGCTTTCTTTCTTTCTTTTCTTTTTATTATGTTAATTTGAGATGATGGATAGTGGCAGAGCGTTTTGTGGTGATCGTTTCATAAAAGAGGTCAATCAAAGCATCATCCTGCAGTCTTAGCCTTGGACCGTGATGCATCGCAGTAAAGCTGGAACCAAACCCTGAGCATGCTGGACCCATGTGCAAGGGTCTCTTTACTGTGCTTCTAGAGTAGAACTGCTTTGACAGTGTTGATTACTCCTGCTACTTGCCTTTCCCCAGGGCTCCCAGGTGATGCTGGGGTGTTTGCAGTTTCCAAGTCACGGTGCTGTCCCGAGTGTTCTCCCCTGGACAGTGGGTGATGCAGATGTGCATCGGCAGTGATGCGCAGCTTCACTCTCTCATGTATCGCGCCGTGAGAGAGAATCTTAATAATGTTTAATAACTTCAGTAAAATGCAGCCAGTCTTTCATTTCCAGACCAGCATTTGTTTCCTGGTATCCCTCACCCTTTGAATGGGCCCTTCTCCATTCTTGTCTGGCCCCCTGTCCGTGTTGTCAGCTGCACAGGACACGGACCTGTCTGCGCATCCCGCTGACCCCGAGCTAGGGCTGCGCCACACGGGCAGGTAATGCAATGGCACCCACCACCAACATGCGGTGTTTTTGACAGCGGGAGCCTGTGAAGGATCCCCATGGTTGAATCGGGATTTAGGAAGGTCCTGCGTTCCAACTGGAGAGCTGATTACAGAACATTAATTGGGTAGCTCTTGTCACCCTGAGGGCGAGATGAGTCTGGAGCAAGGAGACAGATGTCTCAGTCCAAGTGCAAGGCCAGGAAAACACGGAAGGGTGCATTTGGGTGACAGCCTGCTCCAGCAGAGGTGGAGGCAGGAGGGCAGACAGGACACACAGAAGGCTGCAGACAGAGCAGGAGCACAAGGCCAGCTGGTGTGTTTTCTTTGAGTGCTCGACTTGAAAGGAAAGGGGAGAGGTGGGTGAGAGCGGAGTGCAGGAAGGAGGGAAAGAATTCAAGACTTTCCACAAAGCAGCTGAGGTTCTGCTCTCCTTCCTTCCAGCCAGGGACAGAGCGGGCTGTGGGGAGAGAGAAGGCCGGAACTCAGAGGAGCAGTCAGTCTGGTGGGTGATGTGTGAGTGTAGGTGTGGACAGCCATGTGGGGTCAGCTGTGTGGTGCAGGTGTGAGGTCAGCTGTGTGGGTGCAGCTGTGTGGTGCAGGTGTGGGTGCAGGTTTGTGGGTGCAGGTGTGTGGGTGCAGGTGTGGGGTCACCTGTGTGGTGCAAGTGTGGGGTCAGCTGTGGGGATGCAGCTGTGTGGTGCAGGTGTGAGGTCAGTTGTGTGGGTGCAGGTGTGGGGTCAGCTGTGGGGATGCAGCTGTGTGGTGCCAGTGTGGGTGCAGGTTTGTGGGTGCAGGTGTGAGGTCAGTTGTGTGGGTGTAGCTGTGTGGTGCAGGTGTGGGTGCAGGTGTGTGGGCGCAGGTGTGGGGTCAGCTGTGTGGTGCCGGTGTGTGGGTGCAGGTGTGGGGTCAGCTGTGTAGGTGCAGGTGTGTGGGTGCAGGTGTGCAGTCAGCTGTGTGGCCGACCTTGTCTGAGGGCAGCGGTGCTGGGATAGTACTGTCAGGTGAAATTCTGGGGGACACACACTCGATCCAACTCTCCCCATGGCTCAGGCTCAGGCTCAGGCTCAGGGTGCTGCTCGTGTACTCAGCGCGGTGCCTCAGGGACAGCTGCGTCAGGTCCTCCTGGGCCGGGCTGCGGGCGTCTGGGTGCCATGGTGGGGGGCGGGGGTATGCA
>RJWH01007573.1:25123-38864 GCA_004363575.1 Solenodon paradoxus | reverse complement strand
TAAGCGAATATGAGCACTTCAGACACTATGCAGGCACATCAAACACTCAGTGGGTCTGCCTGGAGCAGTCTGCAGCGCGGCAAATATTTGTAGAAGTCAACATTTCTGAACGGTGAGCTCCACCCGCTCTCCATGCTTACTCACTAATCAGTATTTCAGTTTCCTGGGTCTGTGCCCTCCTTGTCTTCTGAATATCACCTCAGCACCTGAACATATCATTTAACCAAACTATCCTGGCATGTGGCCTTGACTTTCTCCTGTTCCCATCTGGAAGGCCCTCCATGACTTGGTGTGATTCAGATATCATCTGGATGAATAACCTTTCCTGGCCTCCAACCCCTCTCTACCCACCAGTAAGTCTTGCTGGAGAATCCCAGACACCGTCTTCCCCAGGAGTTTGCTGTGAGAATCAAAGGAGAGAGTGTGAGAGAGAGCAATGTGTCAACCTTTAAGTGCTTTCTAGTTGCAATGAAATCTTTCCTTCGAAAGTCACAAGTTCTCAAACAAAGAGAATACCAACAGTACTATCATTTTAATCCCAAAATAACAAAGCAGGAAACAAGGTAACTAGTAGTTAGGCAGGAGGACTTTCTCTGTCAGGGGTTAGATGAATCACCAGCAAGTAATAGAGTGACCCTCAGAAGAGTCAGGCTGGCGGGGTTGAGTCCTCTCCATCAGTCTGAGCAAGGGAACTGCATCACTCATCTCTGTGCTTTATTGCTGACCATTTGTAGTCTTTACTTTCCTCTATGCCATATTTTTTTCTCCTAGCTCCCTAGGATTTTGTCTTTTTTCTCCTTTGTGTATCACTTTCCTGATTCTTTTGCCCTCTTATTTTCTAATTTCTGCTCTTTGAACTTGAAGTGGATTTGGCTATGATCCCTCAGGAAGTTGTTCTAGGAGCTTGCAGTCCGTGTGCTATCAGTAGTCAACCTGACCTCTTTGCCTGCTGGGAGAGGACAATTGTTACAGTGAAGTGATTCCTGGACAGAGCCAAACTGCAAAGCATGGTGAACAGTTTGTACCACTACCACTAATATTTTGAGTATACCTGGGCAAATCTCTAACCTTATGCAAGTCTCCACACACCATATGCATGTGTGTTAGTGTGCATATATGTTAAATTTGATGGTGAACTAGAATCTCACCAAGAGTTCTAGAATGCTGAATTCTGAAAATGTTTTGTTAACGTGAAATAAAAAAGTATCTGGAGTGTTTTTTGACACTAGAGGAGAGTAGGACTAGAGGTAGTGATTGAGTCATTGCGATGATTTCACTTACTTGTTTCCTAATACGCTGCATCACGTTACAACCCTCAGGGTCTCTCATCAATGCTTGAATACACACACTGGTGACCCTGCCTTCCCTTGAATATTTCCACTGTGCTCTACATATAGTGTCTTCCTCCATAAAATAACTGACTAATGTGGACTGACAAATTTTGAATAAAACCTCTATATTTCTGAGGATGTTGTTGGTAGATCGCCAAGGATGTGATGGAAGCGGTGAGTCAACTCTAGAAGAAACCCCTAGGAAGAATGCTTACTGGAGGCATGTGATGAGGGCAATAAAACTTTCAGATTGTTCAGCTAAATGGCTGAGCATCTCCATAGTCCACTAAGTCCTACATGGGTCAGAATCCACAGTATTGATTCGCCTTTCGACTTCACCAAGAATTAAGGGACCTCTGCCTCTGAAGCAAATAAGTCTTAATGCCACATTAAAAATAAAGTCCAGAAAATTTGGGACTGCTTTGGTGAAGTCAGATGGTGAAATTAGAGCAAGTCCCCTTTCTGACTTAATTTCCCGAAAACCCATCTAAGATTAACCGTATTTGGAAGGTTATGAAGAATAAGTCGTGTAGGTGTATATGCAGCAATGATATAAGTAATTCTGAGTTCAAACTATGAAATTAAAGCACAGGAAAAGTTTAAACTTGAAGAATTAATTACAATTCTCTTCCATGCTCCTACATCCTTTTTCTAGGTGCAGCTAACTCAGCAATTAAGAAATCTTTCCAAACCCAAACTCCCAGCCTCCCAACATCTATATCCACACTCCTTTATATGGCTTCTGCTACTGTAGAAGCAGTACCTCAATGTATCTAATCTCCACCCCAGCACTTCCAATCCCATCCTCTGGCTTTCTTAAGGTCATTACTCCTGCAATCACTGTTCCCTTCTCTTTTAGGTCAATAATTTCTCTTTCTTACTCCTGCAATCACTGTTCCCTTCTCTTTTAGGTCAATAATTTCTCTTTCTTACTCCTGCAATCACTGTTCCCTTCTCTTTTAGGTCAATAATTTTTCTTTCTACTACCTTCTTCCCACCCAAAACAAACAAACAAAAAAAGGCAGAGCTGTTTAAAAGGCCTCTGGTATCTCTTATGTTAAAAAAAAGAGAGAAATTTTTCTTGCCCTAGAATGTCTTTCAGCAATAGTCCCACATCTTAATTCCTTTGATCAAAAAGCAATACTTTATGAAAGAGGTCATTTTTCATTCTCAAATCCTTCAACTGGCATATTTAATTCTTAAAACATTGCTGTTTTTGCCTGGCTTCCAACATGTCACATTTCCTGTTTATTTCCTTTATGGCTGAATACTGTGTCCCAGTCTCCTTTGAATTGCCTCTTGTTTCTTCTGTACACGCTCTCTAAATGCTGCAGTGTCTGCCGTCTGCCACTGGTCCTCTACTCATCTATATTCTTCCCTGAACAATTTCAACCCTTTCCAAGCTCTACATGTGCTCCAAGTGTGGCACTTCCCCTTTGGTTTTGAACTCACACATGAAACTGCCTAACCATCATGCCTGAGAGGTGTCTTAAACCTTAATTATTGATGGGAACAGAACTCTCAGTCTCTGCCTGCTCCGCACACAACCTGTCCCTCCACAGCCTTTCCCTTTACAGTATCGGCCACAGCTCTTCAGGTCAGAGAACTAGGAGTCAACCTTTTCGTCCTGCTACCTTCCTCATTCCCCACATCCAACCCATCAGCATGTAAGTGAGTTCCCAAATGTGTCCTGAATTCAACCATTTCTTACTGTGCTCTACTCTGGAAACATACATCGAACCACCATTACTAGTTCCCTTCTATCCTCTCGTTTAAATTAATACTCTCCTTGCTTTTCTCCTGGCTTCCATTTAGTCAATTTGCCACACAGCAGACAGAATGGTTGTTTTACAAGTTGTTTGGATCTTGTCATTCTCCTGAGCAAAACCTGTCCCCAGCCTTTCATTGCTCCTGAATCAAATGCCTTCCCTGGTCTACAAGATTCTTTAGGATCTGGCCTCTGGGGAACTCTTTCATCCCATCTTCCACCCACTGTCCTCTGATAGACCATACATTTTTTCTCTCAAACATGATAAGTTTACTGTCATCCTAGAACCTCTGCTCTACTTGTTTCCTTTGCTACTTGGCATCTATTTGTATCAGTCTTAGGCCCAATAATGTGGGAAGTAGAACTGTAATTTGCATGTAAGAGTTGATGAGATTAAACTACAGACTTTGCAGCTGCCATAGATAACAGGCACAAAGTGAGACTTGGAAAGAAAATCAGATTTATTAAACTGCAAATTCACTCAGAAATAATCCCCTAATAGTCCTTTTTAAAGAGAAACTCCCCGAATTATATGTTACCCTTAGTTCTCTATCCTATAATTACTTTAGAGGAGAATTGTGTACTATAATTAAAAACATGGTAAAAATTATGTTTGTAAAAATAATTTTCCAGTCATTGTGACACTTAGATTGGTCTTTATTCAATACAAATTCTGGCGTCTAATCGATGTTTTGCTTGATTTTTGGTTTCCTTCCATTAAAATAAAACCAGAATATAATACGAGAAGATAAATAGAATATGAAAGCTATATTTACATAATTTTTGGAAAATTTCACTGTATAACCCTTTTTTGGAGAATATGCCTCAGTTAGAATTGGACATCATGGAAACATATGTAGTTGCTTCAAAAAAAAAACCCATTTGCCAAGAATAACCTTTTTTTTCTCCAGATCACATTTGATTAAATCAAGCCCATTCATTTGGGTTGACACTACAAGGCAAAGACTGAGCCCATCGATGTGACTAAATTGCAATCCCCACAATCAATACATCTACTGACCTTTCTGAAGTCTTTTACCCTGAAAAATTGCCTGAATTGAATTTGAGCGAGAACTTAACATCTCAAGATCAGTTTTATTTAGAGTACCTTTTAAGAAAGCTCTCATATCAGTTGCGAATGGATTCTCTGGTATTTTGGCTGAGGTAATGAGTCAAATATCTTCAAGTGATGTTTATCCAGGAGACTTTGAGGGACTGCATTTAGGATCTGCAAGAAAAGTCAGCACGCCTTCATTCCTGCTTGCACCTTTCCTGAAAAAAAGAGTTGACTCATTAGGATACGGCCATACATTATTGATTTTGCTTAGAAAAATTCAGCAGTTGTAAAATCAGTGCATTCAATTATTCCGAGATTTCAAAGGAGACCAAGATACTGAAATATAATTTCCTATTTTTGGAAGAAGGGAAATTTCCCGGAGCATTTACAAAACACCTCCTGTCTGTAACAAGTGCAGTTCACATAGCAAGGCAAAACATCTGTCACCCTTCTCATTCTGCCATGATGAAAATTACTATTATAATGAGATGATCTTTTTGAAGCATATTTTTTATGTATATGAAGACAAATGTGCATGGTGACATAAACTTGTAGAATGTATTTCTAGCTTTTGAGGTTGAGGTGGGTCTCCTGAGAAACAGACCTTTTTCTACTGATTATCATCAAGGTATAGAGTCGGTAGATTTCAGGCCTGTTCGCATCAGGTTTCAACAGTGTTATCATCAAAAATAGCTGAACTTTACACAGTGAAGTTGAGGTTGGAATGGAAAGAAGACAACATTTCGGGAAGGTACATACCTTTTCTTGCCCAAATAATCTTGTAACAAGAATTTATGAGGCGAGCTCTGCCTTGAGAGAGCAAGAATACAATGAAAATAAGCTAAAAAAAAAAAAAAGAGAGAAAGAAAAACTCACACTCTATGTGAGTTAAAAGAAAAACTGAATCCATACTGCAATGTATTCGATGAAAAAAAATATTATGGGAATAAGGAACATATTGTAAGTGCAATTACTTTTAACAATATTTTGATAAATCCCACAGGGGTGAAATAGGAAAGTTAGGAGCGCCAAATATAATTGTATTTGACTAAATTTTTAAAACATTTTATTTGCTTTTTTCTTCTTTTTTGCCCCCACCAATAACCACCAAATCTATTCTTAACATAAAAAAAAATATCATTAAAATAACAGTGTTTGACCTTCCCCTTGGTTCCAGCTTCAGTTACAATGCATTTGCCTTATATTGTCATTACTTCACTCAGTGTTTATGAGAAATGTGCCGTGTGTGAGGAATTCTGTTAAGAATGCTCTGCTTCGTGTTTATAAGAGCCGTGTGCACCTTCCTCTGATCTGAGATCAGAGACATCCTTTCTAACTACACTGGCTTCCTTCAACACTTCAATTTTTTCTCTCCTATTAGGAGCAACTCCAGCATTTCTATCTCAGGGATTAAGCTGAGAACTGATGGGGGTTTTTCTCCACCTCCATCGGCGCAGTAAGATTGGTACTTTTACTTCGATGGTTTGGGATGATTTGGGGAACGTTCGATGGAGGAAGACAGAGAATCAAAGACCATCCCTCATTCATTTCTTGATGCTGCCACTGTTTGCTAAATGTCTTCAGTCACTTCCTCCAGTGAAATGAAGCCATAAAATTATACTTAGGTTTTCTATGCTAAAAAGCCAAGCAAAAACGATGTAGCTCTTCCCAGCCTGCATTAAGTGGAATAGTTGTTCCTTGGCATCAACAGCTACTTTTGGATTTTTATCATATTCTGGCAGCACATAAGTTAGAAAATACCACGTTATACCAAGTCAAGGTTCTTAGAGCCTTTAGTATGTGTAAGTATATGGTGAGAAGTTTTTGAAACTTCACTCTGAAAATCACTCCAATATTTGATTCCACACTCCTTTTTAAGAAGTATCTCTTGGGATTCGTGTTTTATAGCACTTTTGTTGGGAAATGCTGGTGCTAGGTACATGAATAATCACTCTTTTTCTAACTGTATTACTGTTTCATTAGTTTACAATCCGATGTGTTTTTCAGGAGAGGAGACCCACACCTCAGTCAATGTGCACATCACACCCACCCTCCACCCTACAAGCACCGCATCACCGGCAACATATGTATTCCTTCAACCCCAGGTTTTTGCCCCCATCTCCATTTATCCCCTCTGGTAGCCATAATCTTGACTTCCAAGTCCTGAGAGTTTCATTTTGTTTTGTTAGTTGCTCAATTTGTGCCTTTCTGTGCCACCTGTGAGTGAAACTATGGCAAACTGTTTTTCTTTCTGATTTATTTAGCTTAGCATGATCTCAAGTTCCACCTAGGTTGTTACAAAAGGTACAATTTCATCTTTGCAAAAACATGTTATTGAAGTAACATTGCATCCTAGCATTATATAGATTTCAAATATGCGGTATAGTAAATCAACATCTGTATATAATATATTAAGTTTACCACCAAGTACTTTATTCTTGCTGATCGTGAATCCTAAGAGCATAAGGAGACTTGCTATGGTTTGTGGACTTCACAAAGCCCTCCATCGTGTCGCAGTGAGGTCCAGGCTACCAGCAAGTCTCCTTGCTGTCTCTGTCTTGGAGATGAGCAAGCCAAGACCCTGTCAGACATTCTCATGGTTGTCGAATTTTACTTCCAATGATTTTCCAGAAAAGTTCAAGTTTCCATCTAAATTATATAGAGTCTCTGAATGCATTTGGAGTTCTGGATCAGGACATCATAGCATCTGCCAGCTGGTCTGTGCTCAACGCTACCCCAGTGTGTCCTAAGCTTCAGTTATCATTCACTTAGCTGAGTCACAAAAATCTTTCACAACACAAATCACCTGCAGAGTAAAGGCAGCGCCTTTCTTCATTCTATAACCTTCTATAACCGGGTCTTTCTCTCAAGTTCTCATTCCCAGTTTAGTGGAGAAAATAAATTTGAATCTTGTTTGTTTAAACCTTATTCGAATATAATCATTTCAAGAGTTATTTTAGATGCATCCTGGTAGATTAGCCGCAGGGCTCATATTCCCAGGCCATGGAGTGGGGGGGTGGGGGGTGACGGATGGGGGCCAAGATGAAGAACTAGATTAAGTGTGTCTTACTCCTCCCTCTTCTTTCCTGCCTGCTAGCCTTCATGCCTGCCTACACCTCTCCTTTAATATGTGTGTTTGATATAAAAATAGAAAGTATTCTTTTAGGAATGCATGTTCAATCCCAGTAATAAAATGATCTCAGATTTCTCATTCTTCCATGTGGCCACTCCAGTTCACTGTGACAATATCTTGGTAAATGCAGCAGGGGGAGGCGCTATGATTAAGATACTTATTTGAGAGACCTAAGATTAGAGTCCCTTGCCTGGTCTTGTCACTCAGTGAGATCTCTGATCCGCCTAGCAGTGGCTTGTTCTGCTGGTGTTTATACTTCAGGCCACACTTTGTACCCTGCTCTGTCTTGACTTAATCAAGGCCTGGACATGCTCCATGGCTGACTCAGTTGTCTGGACGTTACTCAACCCGCCGTTGAGTGATGACCATGGCGGCCTCTGCCTTATTCTCTATGTAGACACCCATGCATGGCAGTTTTCTCCTACGGTTGGGCTAACCTGTTTTGCCATAATACATTCCCTTCCTCAGTGCTCATGCCACATATGAATCAAGGGACTCCTGGGAGAAGCACAGTTCAGTCTCCCTTTGCCCGGTGGCATTGTACTGCTGGCCAAGTGTGCTTTGATGCAAGTAGATGCCAGGTCGACTTTCGCCTGGAATGTGAGACACCAAGTGAGGGGAAAGGATCCTTATGCTCGGTGCTGCTCTTCCTTGTTGGAACTCATGTGGCCTTGTGTGTGACCTATATGCCTCTGTCTTTCTGTTTCTTCTTTATCTCTTATTTATTTTATCTTTTGTCCATGTCTCAGACTCCAACTAATCCACGAAGTTTCTCTGTAGTATAGAAATCTCTGTGAAGTAAGCCCTAAAGCTTAAGAGGGGAGAACAAGGAACTTGGAAATTCCTGCTTTGAAAAAGAACAGCTTGACTTGGAAGATTACTAACTCACTCTGTCAGAAGTGAAATCCTTTTTTCTTTGTTGATTCCTTCTGCAATAAATCTATATTTCCGTCCAGGCAGATGGATGCTTCAGGGCACTTGAGGAAAGGGCATAATACTCAGGAAGTCAAGTAGGGGAAAACTCACAATAGCATATTTCATGT
Source organism: Solenodon paradoxus (assembly GCA_004363575.1). Classification (NCBI taxonomy): domain Eukaryota; kingdom Metazoa; phylum Chordata; class Mammalia; order Eulipotyphla; family Solenodontidae; genus Solenodon; species Solenodon paradoxus. The sequence goes on along the minus strand of RJWH01007573.1, from coordinate 30,532 downwards.
AATCATATTTAATTCTATTTAAAATCTTCCCATTATCTGCAAATATTGAACTTATTTAGTAATTTCTTTATAGTCTCTCTCCTTTAAAATTTATTTTAAAAGACAACATACCCCGCATAGGTAAAAGAGCTTGTCCTAATTGTTCCCTGAGCCACTATTTAAGTGCATTTAAGTGCATATGAAGCACATTAAGTCCATAACTGCATTTACACAAGCTGAAAGCTGATGCTCATTGGAAGCCAGGAAGGGGCAGCTGGAAACCTGTGTCCATCTTGAAAGGGGTCTGTGGGCGTAGTCGCCAACCTACTTATGTGTACTTAACTACTCTCTCTTGATTGCCTGTTTCTTCCTTCCTTCTTCCTTTCTTACTGTAAATCTAAAAGCTATGGAGGTGCCTGCCCCAGGTTTAAAGGCTACCCTGGCACTGATCAAGGACTGACTGCCCCTGGATCATGCTGCTCAACTGCTTTGGGCAGAGAAGGCATTTGTACATAGTACATAAACAATTCTGCATAGGGCTCATCGGCATTTTCCACACTAACAGTCACTTCCCACACTCTGGGAAGCTGTGCATGGTAATGTCACTTCTCATTGTGCTTTTCCATGAATGCCCCTGTGGCGACTACTGTGGAAATCTGACATGTGGAGAGGACCATTTCAGCACTGGGTTCGAATCCTGATTCTAGTCCTAGTAAACCTTGATACCATTTATGAGATTAGTTTCACCATGTGATTTTTAACTCTTGTTCACCTTACATATTATCTATACTTGGAAATTAATATATAGACATCTGAATCCCTAAATTCCTTCAGGATTCTTATACTGTATTAACCTCTGATAACTCCCAAGTTCTTTCGTTCTTTTCTTTTCTTTTTTTTTTTTTTTCGAACACTGCCTTCTGTTTCTGTTAGCAACTGGTTTCACATGTTTGTTGAGTTATATTTTCTCCTTTTTCATTACACTCAATTTAAGCAACCATATTTAACCCTCTGCCTTTGAGATTGATTCTAACTTGCACAAAAAAAATCTATCCATCTGGTATCCAAAGTTACCTTTCCTTATTTCTTCAAAAGATAAATATCTTGGGTGATCCACTCAGTTTGTCAGATATTCTTCTGGACCCCGGGATATGGTAGCAAATAGGACAAGTCAAGTCCTTGATTTCACAAAACTTACATCCCAGAGGGAAGAGGCCAACATCTAAACAATGTCACAGACTAATGAATGCTGACTGAAGAGAAAAACAAGGGTGTGCTATTGTAATCTGACAGGGCTACTTTATTGCTGGTCAGTGAAGTTGAGGAGTTTGACGAGGTGACATTGGAGCAGGACCAGAATAATAAGAAACCAGTCACATGACATTCTGGGGTAAGAACCTTCCAGAGAGAGTGATCATCTAGTAAAAATGCCCCCAGGTGGAAATGGGTTGGAACTTGCTTGAGAAATAGGAAACAGGACAGTGGAACAGGAACAGAGCAGTCGAGGAGTCAGAAGGAGAGAAGTTAAGTTTCAAGAGGTCAGCAGTAGCCAGATCATGGCAGTCATTTCAAGGATGGCGAAATCCATGTCGCATTCATGAGAAGGCCCTGGACAGTTTTAAGCATGGGGTAATGAGGTTTTATGACGTTTGATTCCCTTAGGAGAACTTCACCAACAAGTGATACTTCTTCCTTCACAGGCTCTGACTTGCAATGGGAGGGAGATCAGAAAACACCACTGTGTCACCAAGTCCTTCTAGGGCATTGCTGCCAATCATTGGACACCATGTGAATAAACAGAAGGGAATACTTGGCAGAGTATTTGGCAAAGCATTCTGCGCCTTTCATCCATGATAGATGCTGCAGAAAACCACAGCTTCCTGCAAGAGGGCAGGCCTATCTCGATTCTGATTTAAAGAGGTGTGTTCTGGGAATGGCCTGGTGGCCTAGTGGTCTAGGGCACCCTGGGAGCAGTCCCACATATATCCCAAGGTCCTGTGTTCAAGAGTCAGGGCCTAGGGGAAAGGGTAACAACCAGTTGGAGCAACTAAATAAAATAAATAAATGCTTCTTCCTCCTCTCTCTTCCTACCTGACCTGTCTACTCACCTCCATTACTGCCTATATCTTTGCTTTAAGAAAAAAAGATAAAGAGGTTTGTTCTGAAGAATTCTAAGCAGGTTCACAGTCTACAATCTGAATACAAAGCTACAGTGATTTGGTGGGAAAGAAAGTTTATTCAAGAAAAGAGAATTAAAAATGTAGCTCCTGATGCTACTTTCGGTTTGTCTGGCGTCTGTGTCACTAACTGCTGTTGTTGTCTGCTATTTCTCTTTGGATCTGAAAGTTTGTGTTTCTAAAATGGCAACCCGAGTTTCACACAACCTGTAATTTGGAAATGTTCTATGTTGTAAATTGTACTTTGCTCTCAGTAAAAGCATTTATGTGTCAAGTAGCAAAGCAAGAATGTCATGAAAGAAGGTGAAATTCCCCATTAAAGAAAGAGAAATTGGGTATAGACCTGCTAATGTGTGCTGCAGAAAATAAAAGGGATGGTGATATGAACGTGCCTATCAATTTACCCTTATAATACAGTGATTTTCAAATGTTAGGGGAGTATTTGTGAGCCTGTGTTATCATAGTGGAACAGTGCCAGAGGATGCTGTTTTCAGAAGGTCAGAGTTCCACAGCTGCTCAATCAGTGTGTTGAGAACTGGTCTTTAATTTTCCAGCTTCTTTGTTGTTGTGACACCATGTGCTTTCTGTTTTGCTATTATGGAAACGTGCCAGGGGTCAATACTGTTGCTCTCAGTACTATGTAACACTTGCACTCTCTTCTTCATAACAACAATAACAGTTATCATAATAACAGCGGCTACTAATTCTAGTATTAGCACTTTGCATCATGATTTTATCTAATTTTCAAGAGTCAGGAATTCCGCCCAACTTCCAAATTAAAGGACTTCCATAGAACTGACAGAAGGGTCGTATTCAAGGAGAAGCCAGGCGATGGAGGCCTTTAGGACTGTGCTGTTTCCTCCTTTTCAGCGACAGTGAGCTAGCAAGTGGGTACACCTTTGCAGTCTCTACAGGACCTTGTTAGGATTGAACCGAAAATGGAACTCTCACAATCGTTGGAAGTAAGGACCTTTAAACTTCCTATGTAGTTTGCCATAGAGTGTCTGTCTAACAATAAATAGATTCTTCCAGCTTTCAAATAGTCCATGTATAAAAGCTGCCCTCTGAACAGAAGACAAATAACACCCAATTATCACCCGACCACTGTAATTTACATGGGCCAATATAGTATATTAAGTTCTTCTCTGTTGCCTCCCAACTAGATTAAATTCAACTTGAAGGTTGTACTTCTGGTAAAAATTACAGCTTTTCTTTTAGTGAAAATGCTTGGTGCCCAAGCACTTATTAAAACTAGAATTCCTAAGAGGCAAATACGAAAAGAGAGAAGTGCAGTTGTTGGCACTAATGGGAAGGAAGCTGTGCTTTCATCCTCACATTCTTTTTATTTGAAAAAAGGACTGAGGATGAAAAGAGTACGACCCTTTTTTTTCTGTCACATTAGAAGATCCGAGAAACACAATGACGGGGCTCTCTTCACTGGTTTTAGTGTGACGATGTCAAAAAAACCTTCAATCTCAAGACAAAAACACTTTACTTTCAATTTAATTCTGAATAATCTAAGGAATTTCCTGTAAAAGCAACTTATCTCTATTCTATATGAGAAAAAATATGTACACTAGCAGCAGGAGGGCTGATAATATTATTCATTTGAAAACCACCAGCCTTAGCACAGCCTCTGTTGTCAGTGGACTGAGTGTCTTCATTCTCATTGAGACATAAACTAGTCCCTTTGATCTCACCAGATCTCATGTCTGCATCTTATCTTTGTGACCTACTATTTACATACTACTTTTTCTGAAGGAATTACATAGCTTTATGCTTCTTATGTTCCAAAGTCTGCATCTAGAAGAGGAGTGTTCAGAAAGAATACAGCATGGAATAGTGTTTATTTTGAGATTCCTCAGAATTCATTCATCTTATAGACATTACAGTCATTACGTAGAACTAATTGGACCCTATGTCTCTAAAACTTAAGACTCATTGATGCTAAAAATTGCATTAGCAGAAATGAGTGCCGACAGTATTGCAAGACTCGGAGATGACAGTGTCCAGCTATCAAAGGGCAAATAATGCAATACCTTTAGGGTCAGTACTAAGGTTTCCCTGTCCACAACTTAGTTCTGGCCTCTCAGAGAGCAAGTCCACATTACTAGACTCCAGGCTTCTGTCAATTACAGGCAGCGTCCTTGTTTTGTATTGACTCCCTGAGGATCAGAGAGGGGATGGTGGAGAGTCTGATCAAAAACCACTCAGTAAATTGTGCCCCCAAGTGTCTTAAGGAAAGCATATGGTAGGTTTACTGAATGGTGTTACAAAATAAACATGAGCTTTGTCAAGCATACAGACGAAGGTTCAAATCTCAGCTCATTTATGACTGGATTTAGCGGTTAACTTACCAGCCCCTTAGTGTTCTCATTTATGAATGTGGATACTTAGACATAACTTGTGGCGTTGTTGTAAGAATTAAATGGTACCATATGTGAGAGCACTTCCCACAGTACCAGGAAGAAATGCATTTAATACATGTTAATCTCATCTTCTCATCCATGATGTAGGAAGAATATTATGTATCTTGCTTGACTCAAACCAAGTAACAGTGGTTTTAAAACTTTCTTTTGAAAAAACAATATTCTTTTATTTTTATCAAGAGAGAAGCTTTCAGGAAAACTCACAGTCAAAAAAATTCGAATAAGAATCTGGACCTTGCCCCCAACACACACACACACACACACACACACACACACACACACACACACACACACACAAAATGTACTTTCAGTCATTGTCTTCAGTGGTCCCTGAGACATTATCAGGTCACATAGTTTGAAATACACTGGAATAGCATGCTACTATGGACTGAATGTGTCTCCACACACACACACACACAAACACACACACACACACTCACACACACACTCACACACACACATACATGCACTGAAATTATATGTTGAAGCCCTAATTCCCAAAGTGAAGGTATTTGGAAGTGAGGCCTTTGGGAGATAAATGAGTTATAAGGAGGTCATAGGGGTAGAAATCCCAGTATGGGCTGGATGGCTGTATAAGAGGTTGTAGAGACCAGAGCACATGTTCTCTCTCTCTGTCTCTCTTTCTCTCTGTCTCTCTCTCTCTGTCTCTCTCTCTCTCTGTCTCTCTCTCTCTCTCTCTCTCTCTCTCTCTCTCTCTCTCTCTCTCTCTCTCTCTCTCTCTCTCTCTCTCTCTCTCTCTCTCTCTCTCTCTCTCTCTCTCTCTCTCTCTCTCTCTCTCTCTCTCTCTCTCTCTCTCTCTCTCT
>RJWH01007573.1:0-25023 GCA_004363575.1 Solenodon paradoxus | reverse complement strand
CAACCTGACCATGCAGTTACCCTGAGCTTGGACTTCCGGTCTCCGGAACTGTGAGAAAGAAATGTCTGCTATTTGGGTCACACATCTGGCTTGATCTGGGGTATTTGTTACAGTAACCTGAACTGACTACGCACTAAGCAAAAGCACTATGCAAAGTGACACAAAAAAGTCAGTTGTTATTCTTATTGTCCCTCGGTTGAGTTGGGGAAGTGGGGGCTGAAAGGGTGGTAGTGTGACAGAAGGGAGGAGCTCTGAAGAAAAATCTGGTTTGATGTGGTCCAGTCAAATTTGCTATAAGCAGATCAAATTCCAGGGGGCATTTATGTCATTACACTTTCACGTATTTGTTATCATCTTGAAATTTTAGCAAGTTATAAACAAAGTATTCTACGTTTTCATTTAGGATTGAGCCTTAAAAAAATATGGAGCTGGTCCCATGTGTGGAAATCTAAGTTTTGTGGAATTATGACTACTTGTTCTTGCTTCACTCTCCAACTAGTTCACTCTCTTTTCTTCCCTCTTGAAACAGATGACCTTTGTATCTAAGTTCTAAATTTCTACTGATGCTTGTCCCCCTTGCTCGCATGTCAGACCTACACCAAAGCTTCATCAAAATAATTTCATCCCTAAATAGGAACAAAATGAATAGTACTTGGGGGACACTGGAATAGATATACTGTATTAATCAGAACTTTTCCTTTGTGAAATTAGAGGAATTTTCTGTAATACAGGTCATAAGACCACTGGGAGACAGACTTAAGATTTTTAATGCTCTTGTTAGTCATAAAGCTTCAAAATGTCTCCTTCAGGTTTGAGAAGGTATTGTTCTTGCATCATGATCATCAGGAGTGAGCATATTGCATTTATCTGAAGCAAGCCACCTTGAACTTTGAAACTTGATTATCAAAGCAAAAAGAGCAGCAATCACTTGAGAGTTAGACTGTAAACACGGCCTAAAATCTACATCCACGTACTTCCAGGTTTTTCTGCTCTAGCCCATACTGGTAGATACGGCAAACTGTTCTCCTAGAAACAATTATAGACACGGTCCCCCACATATGGGCTCCCATTTGTCAGGAACAATCCTTTTACATGTGAAAACACGGACTGACCCATGTGACCCATCTTCTCTAAGACGTATCATATAGTGTGACACCACTTTACTGTAATATAGTTTCCTTCACCTCTGCCAATGGAGTGATGACTGTTAAGATGCGCATGTTCCTTTTATCCCTTACCTGAAATACTGCAACGCTGGTATCCTACTGTGGTCTCACTTCTCTCTAAACTACCCCTAAGATTATCTTTTTTGATGTGTCAAAAATAAAAAGCAGTTCACACTGTATCTTAGTTATAAACCCTTCGGTGGCTTCTAACTGTCCTTAGGGTGAAACCTTATCTTCTTAACTTGGCTGGCAGGGATTTTTGTCCTGAGGCAGACATCCAGGTTCAGTGTAGAAACATTACTGTGGACAGAGGTAAAAGTGACAGAGTGGATGTGAGAGGATACAAGTTCAATTTTATCTGCATTATGGGTTCTGTGCTGTGCCCACTTGTCCTTCTCCTCCTTTTTTCGGCCGTCTTTAGTGTCAGTCTCCTTTTCTGCTACCAATTGCACTGTCCTTGAGCTTTTCTTGAAAACTTTAAGAGCTGGGCATGCTCAGTAGCTGCAGGCAGGTTTTGTCACTGAGTCTGATTTCTGGTTTTAAAACATCACTAACACTTCACAATGAGAGATGAACAGGCCCCCCTCAATAATGTGGATCACTGAGAGCCATCAAGTGACCAAAAAGGGAAAACTAATTCCTTATCACAACTGTACAGATACTACTTCGGGTTTGTCTAAGAAGTATGAAATGTGAACTAAGTTGGAGAACATCACTGGATTTCCCATTTTATTCAGAAACATAACTCAAGACTTTGTGGTGGCCGATAATCTCTCCATGACATGCACTTGACCATATCTCTGACCTCATTTCTACCATTTCACTCTATCCTTGTGTTGTAGGCTGAAAATGTCTTCTCCTAATGACATCCACGTCAAATTCCTGGAACCTGTATATGGTACCTTCAATGGAAAACATATGTGATTAAGGACCCTAACATGAGGAATGGATCCTTGGTTATCAAAATGGATCCAGCATAATAATAGGGATCCATATCAGGGAGAGGCAGAGAGAGAGAATTCAAAGAGGATAAGCAGCTGTGAAGACAGAAACACAGGTCAGAGTGAGGCAGTCATTAGGCAAGAAATACTTTTATAGTCACTGAAGCTCTAAGAATAAGGACTCACTCTATCCCTAGCGTCTGCAGAGACCATGGCCCTCCTGACACTGGATCTCCAACTTCTGGCTCCCACAGCTATGAGAGAATAAATTGCTTTAATCCACCCAGATTGTGATACTTTCTTACAGTTGTCCTATCAAAAGAATCTACCTGTCTTCCTGTTACACTGGCTTCTTGCTGTTTTTGAGACAGACAAGGGGAGTCCCCCCTTTGGGACTTCTGTGCTCACTGCTCTCTCAAACACAAAGATCTCCTACCAGATAGCGTCCTACTGACAGACAGCTCCACAGTGCTCCTTCACTTCCTGTGCTCAAATGTCACTTTTCTAGTAATGCTTCCCATGACCACACGTTTAAAGTAAACCCCTTGGCACTCCTTAATGTTTTTGCTCCATTTGCTCTTTCTCTTCATAAAAATAGAGGTAAAGTGACTGATTCACATCACCCATCCGACATACTATTTTATATATTTACTCATTTATTATTGACTGAGTCTGGTTGTCCATACTCGAGGTAGAAGGTACGGTCCATTCTGTAAGGGATTGTTGCCTGTGTTGTGCCTTGTTGTAGTCCCAGTACATAGAACAGGGCCCAGTGTCTGTCAGGATCCAGTGAACATTTGTTCAATGAAGAATCATCTAAAATCAGAGACAGAAACATGTAGTGACAAAGCATTTGTAACTTACCAGTCATGTGTCCCAAAGTGCCCTTTCATTGATCATGCAAACTGCATAATTTCACCTTTTCAGATGTTGGAATTTGCAAAAGACTTTAAAACACCTCGTGTGCTATAGTGTGTGTATATATATATCATATATATAAATGCACATATACATTCAAGTATATATGTTTTTGTACTGTCATGCATTTGCTAGCAAGCTTTTAAATATAAAAGTGAAGTTTTCAAGTCTTTTGCAGCATACTGAAATTCTAAATACATTTCCTAATGAAAGACAATGCAGACATGACCCTGAGACACGAGTGCATTTATTTTGAAGGACTTGTGTCTTCGTTTTCTTTTTCTTTTGTGTTAATATCAGCAAGAAGCACAAAAAGAAACTCCCCAAGAGTCTTATTCTCAAGTCCCTCTACCTGGCTGGGCCCATGTGACACAGGTTAATTGCAAGGCTGTTTATGGTTCACGCAGATAAAAAGAGAAGATATGAAGACACAGTGACTTCACTACACGGAAGCCAAAAAAAAAAATGCTTGTAAAGGTTATCCCAGAGGCAGATTGCCTGAGCCAACATGGATAGGGAATCCAATACATTTTTGTTTCAATCTGAAAGTAAAGCAAACTATTATTTGAGCTCCTCGGTTCTATTCTATGGTTAAAAAAAAAAGTGACAGTGATTCTAGAAAGGAGTTGGAGGACATTCAAGAAAGGATTCCAATATTGTGAACTGCTCTCCATTTCAGGTTGTATTGTTGCCAGTTCTAAGAACTGCACGATGAAGATCACTCATAGTACTTAATATTGCTGTTATACACTGTTAAGTGGAAGGGTCACAGACAGGCTCCATGACTTAGAAGTTTGCTTTGTTCAAATAAAGCTTCTCTCAGACTGAAATGCAATCTACCCAAGAGTGAAAAGGGATGGAATAATTTGTGAAACTCTTATGTTTTGATGTTGCAAAAGTTCACATAAATCATTGCTTTAAGCATTGGAAGAATTCTTCAAATAGTTGTGGCAAGTGCCTCTGAAATATTTATGAATAATTTGGACTGATTTGTGGAATGAAAATGGTGGGAATAATGTTTTCATTGTTGAACTACTAATCTTTGTTAAGTAAAACTGTTTAAAACAGAAAGAAGTGATACCCAGACACAAAAGAACACATCTCATAGTTTTGCAGCTCAATAATATAATAATTTTTCCCACAAAAAAGTATCTTAAAAACTACTGCACAATCAGAATATAGAACAAAACCAGTACCCAGAAGAACAACCTTCTACCCTCTCTCAGACACTACCTCCCACTCACCTTAAAGGCAGCTATAATACTCTTATTTCACAACAAAATTTTGACATTTTATTTTATATCTTCCGTTGAAACTTTAATGAACATTGATGCTATGATTTCAGTTTACCCACCTCAAGTTTCATCAGTCTTTCTATTTTGTTTTTCTTAAAAAAAGGGCTTAAGTAGGTTATGAGGATATAATATACAAATATGATGATACAGTCGATAATACTCTGACATTTGAGAGTTGCTAAGAGGGAAAATCTTCTTTATTATTAGATTTTTTTTTGTTTACTATGTGCTTTTTAGGACATGGAATCTGCACTGTAGTTTTTGTGTATTTCACACCACACCCACCTCCAGAGTTCTCCTGCCCTTTGCCATTACCTAGTTCCTTTCCTCCTTCTCTTGTTTTCTTCCCCCTCCTACTCCCTGGTAGCCACCATGTTGTGTTCTGTGAATTTTGTTGTGATTTGTATGTTCATTTATTTTGTTTCTTTATATTCCACATATGAATGAAACCATCCTGCACTTCTCTTGTACTTTCTGGCTTAGCAAAATTACCTCCAATTGCATGAAGATTGTTGCAAAATGCACAATTTCCTCTTTTTAAATGACTATATAGAATTACATTGAGTAATTAATACTATGGCTTCTTTACCCAGTCATCTGTTGATTAACATTTAGGCGGTTTCCATAATTAGCTACTGTGAGCCATGGTGCTATGAACATAGGAGTACATTTTATTTTCTGATGAGAGTTTTTGTGTCCTCTGGGTATATGCCTAGAACTGGGATGCTTGGATTGAATGGTAGCCCAATCTTTATTGTTTTGAGGGATCTCCATACTGTTTTTCAAAGAGGTTGTACTAATTTACATTCCTTCTAACAGCAAAGGAGGGTAAATCTTGAGAGTTCTTAATACAGGAAAAAAGTTGTAATTATGATACTGACTGATAGTAGCAAGGTCTGTAGTGGTGATCACTGCCCAGTGTATGCAAATATAAAATCAATGTGATGTATGCCTGAAACAAATACATTATTATATGTCAATTATGCCTAAATTTAAAAATAATAAGGCTTAAGTTTAGGGAGCTATAAAATGTGGTCCAAGACTTTTATGTCCCTCACCCCTGCCTAGTTTATGTGCTCTAATAAGCATACTTTCAGCTAAAAATTCACCTTCCCTTTTCTCATTTTAAAGACGTGTTAGTAGGCAAACACTATAAAAGAGACAGGGATTACATGTGTATGCAAAGAGTATTTTAGTTGAGGACAATTATTTTAGTTTTGAGCTTAAACACATAAAAAATTATTTTGAAAAGGATAAAAATACCAAGTTAGGATCCTTGAATTACAAAGTTCAGGTCCCCTTTACTGATAGCCAATGTATATTTTTAAGTAAAAATGGGTGTAAAATACAGGTAAAAGACATAATGAAACATCACCTCCCTGTCATGGGTACATTTCAGTGATAGGCATCACAAACTCCTAACCCTAGGCACCACTTCAAGGAGCCCAAGGAAGGGTGTGGCAGCACCCACACAGGGGTTCAGTTTGGAGGTGGTAGCTTATTATTGTGAGGGTATATCCTGGATGACTTTTATGAAAGGATGAACATTCAGCAAGCCCCAACCCCAAATTAAACTCAGAAAGACAATGCTGACATAATCTGTGTGGCGTCTATGTGTACCTGCCTTTGAGATGGGGCTTGAATAAGCACGTGTGAGTGAAAGAAAATCAGGGAATTGCAAAGTCCGGGCTAGAAAAAGATTAACCTCTCAGAGGAATTTGCCTAAGAGGCCTTATAGGCAAGGCCCCTAGGGGCCCTGGTGACCTTTTGTCCTTTTAGAATGACTAACTTCCTGTGATAGACACAGAGTATCTCTGACATGTTGTTTTTATCCCCAAATACTTGCAAAATAAATGGAAAAATAACATTATCTGAATGAGATTGCATTATCAAAGACACTTGCCACTTAGCAAATCTAATGGTTCTTCCATAATGGTATTGGTTCATGTGGTAAGAAATTCTGGCATCTCCACCTAGAGAGGTGCTGATATACAAATGAAACTGAACATCCTCCTTCAGTTTAAACTGTCCTTGCTCTGATTTCTGAAAGATGGATTTTTTTGTATCATCTTTGTTATTAAAGTAAATCCCTAGCTGCATATAACGAAATCTAAGGGTATTTGAAATATTATTTCTGCATGGCAGCCATTTAATGAAAAGTCATCTTCACTCATGCATTTTCCACTAATACATTTTATTCCTGTAGAAACATTTCTCACTTTGCCATCTTTCACATCTAGGTTCATTGTCATGACCATTCAAAGAATAGCTTGCCAGGGTGTATGAAGGGAGGAGAAGTTGTCAGTCAGATCATCGAATCTATTCAGAACTAAGTTCAACAGCATCCACTAACAGTCACGTTTTCGTCATCTTCTATATGCGTGGCAAAATATTTTTGAGGATCTGCCGCCTAGCAGACTGTCGCTGTTTCTAATTTTGTTTAATTTCTGTGTTTGCTCTAATCCCAAGCAAACCTTCCTACAGTGCAACTAGAGCACAGACAATAGCTCAGTGGAACTGAAATAAGTATCATGCACACTCGGTCAGTGCATTTTCTTCAATCACTGTTTAAGCCTTCCTGTCCAACTTGAAAATTTTTTATTTTCAGCTGTAGACACGTGGTATCGCTCTATCACCACCACCATTACCAAGGGCACCATAGTACCTCCTAGCTTAACTTCTTTTTGACTAGTTTTGTCTGATTTTGAATTTTACATAAGTGGAGTCATACACTTTGTTCTATTTATATTTGATCTATTTCCATGAAATTTATGCTTGTCTGAGTCATCCATGTTGTTACCGATGACAGTGTTCATTAATTTTCATCTTTGTGCAGCTTGCTACTTTACTGATAGACCACAGTTTATTAAACCATTTCACTATCTATGAATGTTTGGGTTGTTTGTAATTTTTTGATGCAACCGAGTGTTACAATGAACATTCTTGTCCACGTGTTTCAGTAAGTATATATGTGCATGTATGTTGGAGTGCAACTGAAAAAGCTGAGTCACAGGCTCTAAGTAGTACATTCACCCTTGGGAGATACTGTTGTTAAGACAGGCAGTTAGGTAGATATGAGCTGAGGCAGACAAAAGACATATAGGAGTAGCTGACAAAACGGCCATGGCCATGTGGCCACAAAAGGACGAGGGGAGGGAGAAACAGAAACTGCAAAGGAAGGGGGACTTTGAAACTGTTGTTAGTTATTCAAAATATCCAAGAAAGGCAGGGCAGTCTTCTAACAGTCCATCGATGCGCCCCTGAGATAAGAAGAAGGTGCATCAACCTGCCTGGGAGCATGCGCAGTGCTTCAAACCCCACCTCTTGAAGCAATTGAAACTGCCTTGCTGGACCTCTCCCGGATGTACATTCCTGTTTGCCTATGAAATTCTTCCTTGACTTTTCTTCTTCTATCTGCTGTTTTTGAATTCTTTTCACTCACCAAGACAAAAAACAGAGGTTTCATTTACTTATTTTATGATGGTAGCACTGCTGAAGAGTTTTTGCAATGTGATTGATCCAAGGACATTCAAACTAGCAGTGCAATGACAGGTTCAGTTGCTCCATGTCTTTGATACCACTTCATATTGTCACTTGTTTTAATTTGAGACATTCTGATATATGTATAGCTGTGTCTCCTTGTGACTGTCACTATTTCTGCTATGACTAATCGTGCTGGATATTTTTACCTATGTAGTTTTTTGTGTGTTCATGTTATTTGTTCATTATTTGAATGTTTTCTTTGTGCTGCCTTTTCAACTCTTCCCATCTTCTATTGGATTGTCTCTTTTTCGTCTGTCCCTTTTTATTGATTTATAAAAGCAGTCTTGCAATGTGTCTTATTTATTTTTATGTGTGTGACAATTTTCATGGAGCTTTTCTGTTGTCAAAAATCTTCCATGTCTTACTGTGATACATAAATACGTAGAGATGGAGAGAGAAAAAGACTTAGCAAGAAAACAAGTGTTTCATTTTATGTTGTCATTTTTAATAACAGCTTCACTTTTTTAAAGCTTTTATATTTATATACCATAAAATCCACCCATTGTAAATACATCACTGAATGTTTTTCAGAAAGTATACAGAGTTGTGCTCCAATCACCAAAATTCAATTTTAGAGTATTTCCATTATCCCCAAAGAATCCGTCATTCCTATTTTCAGTTAAATCTCATTACTATTGCTAATTTCAGGCAACCACTGATCTGAAATTTTCTTCCATATTTTGCCTTTCTAGAATGCCAGCAAAATGGCAACATATTATGTAGGCTTTTTCTTTGGAGGAGCCGTTCTTCACTTAAAATACTGATTCTAAGAGTTATCCTTATTCTTGAATATAGCGTTCTAGACTTAGTTCCTTTCACTGTTGAATGATATTTACGTTGTAATGCATGTACCAAAATGTTCTAAATCAGTCACAGATTGAGAGATATTTGGCTTGTTCCCAGTTTTTGGTGATTAAAAATAAAGCTAAAACATAAAACATAATTGTTTATATAGGTTTTGTGTGGATATATGTTTTTATTTTACTTAGGTGACTATCTTAGAGCAGAATTGTTGAATCATATACTATATGTAAATCTAATTTTTTTTCAAAAAACTGACAAACTCTTAAAAGTCCCTGGTAAAATTTTATATTCTCTTCATCTCTGCCAGTGGTTGCTCCTTGCTTTTGCCAGTAGGTCATTTTCTTATATATTTATCTTTTTTTTTTTTAAGTAGTTCTCATAGGGGTGTAGTGGTATTTAATTGTGGTTTTAATTTGTCAATGATTAATGCTGTTGTGCATCTTTTCCTATGTTTAATTGTTATCCATACATTTTATTTGTGGAAGTTTTTGCTCAAATATTGTGCCCATATTTTTTTTAATTGAGTTGTTTCTGCTGTAATTTTTGAGATTTGAGAGTTCGTGATGTTTTCTAGCTAGAAAGTCTTTATCACATCTATGATTTGTAAACATTTCCTCTTACTCTGTGACTTATCTTTTCATTCTTTTAAGAGTGACTTTTGATGAATAGAAGGCTAAATTTTGATGAAGTCACTTTTTATTGTTGGCATTACACTGGCTTATAAGAAATCTTTGTTTAACGTAAGGCCACAAAATACTCTTCCATATTTTCTTCTACAATATTTATTGTTTTAGGTTTTAAATTTAGGTCCATAAGCAATTTTGAATTCATTTTGTTTATAATTCAGATATAGTTCAGAATATGAATACTGAGGTCATTTTTGTCCATATGTATATTCAATTGCTCCAATACCATTTGCTTAAAAGCACTGTCTTTTCTCCACTGCATTATCTTTAAACTTTGTCAAATGACAGTTGAATATATTTATATGAAATCTATTTTCAATCTCTTTGTCTTATTTCATTAATACATAAATATAAAATTCTATGTCTATATATATATGTTTAATTTTTAGAATAACACACTGATTTGATGTGTGTAATTTTAGAGTAATTTTGGGAATCAGGTAGCTTCTGCCCTCCAAATTTACTGTTCATTTCAATATTGTTTTGCCCATTCAAGTTCCTCTGTTTTTCCAAATAAACTTTTCAATGATTTTTTCAATTGCTACTAAAAACTCTTATAGAGATTTCATTTGGAATTGCATTTGATTTAGAGATAATATTGGGGACATTTTAAGTTCTAACAATGGATCATCCAATTTATAATTTAAGATTTACTTGATTTTTTCTATCAGAGTTTTTATTACACCAAACCTGCACAAATTTTGTTATATTTATACCTATAAATGTAATGTTTTGCTATTGTAAATGACCTAGTTTCTATGCATCACCATATAGTTGACCTCTTTTACCCAATTTACCCAATCCCCATCCCCACTTTGCTTCCGATAACCATTGTTTTCTTCTTGTAGTCTGAGACTACATGTTCATGTTATTTTGCTCCTTAATTTATTTTATTTCTTTATCTACCATATATGAATAAAACATACAGTATTTGTCTTTCTTGATCTGGTTTATTTCACTTAATGTAATATCTTCTAGAGAGGTTCATCCATTTTGTTTGTTGCAAATGGCAGGATTTCATCCTTTAATAGCACTGTTGTATTCTACAATACTGTATGTGTATGTGTGTGTATATATACATATATAAAGGTGTGTATATATGTATGCATATAATATCTTCTTTATACATTTATCTCTTGATATCACTTAGATTATTTCCAATTATTAGATATTATGAATAATGTTTCAATGAATATGGGACTGCATATATCTCTTTTAATTAGTGTTTTCCTATTCTTTGGATAAATTCCCAGAAGTGAGAAAGCTCGATATATGGAATTTCTAAACTTTTTGAGGATACTCCATACTATTTCCCTAATGACTTCACCGATTTGTATTCCTACCACAAATGTCTGAGTGTTCCCTTCTCTCCACATCCTCACCAACACTTCTTGTGTCTTATCTATTCTCTAATAGCTATTCTCAAAGATGTAATCTGATACCTCATTGTTGTTTTGATGTGCATTTTCCTACTAATAAAAATGATGAATATGTTTTCAGGTGCCTATTATCCATCTACATGCCTTCTTTGAAGAAATGTCTACTCAGAACATCTGTTTTATTTTTAATCATATTATCTGGGTTCGTTGTTGTGTTTTATGAGTTATTCATATATTTTGGATATCAACCCTTTGATATTTTCTCCACTCAGTAGTTTGCCTTTTTGTTTTAATGATGGTTTCTTTCACTGTGTGAAACATTTTAGTTGGAGAACTCTCAATGTGACATCTAATAGTATCCATAAATTTCCCTCTAGTTACTGTTTTAGTGGCATCCCACAAGTTTTAATATGCTATGTTTCTATTTTCATTTCATTCAAAGTACTTTCCATATTCCCCTATGATTTATTTTTTACCACTTATTTAGAAGCATGCTACTGATTTCAAAATATTTGGAAATTGTCCTGATATCTGTCTTTAGCTGACTTCTAATTCAATTTCATTATGATCCCAAAACATCCTTCTTTTCTTTTAAAGTTCTTCTAGTTTACTTTCTAGCCCTGGTTATTATATCCATTATTGAGTTATTTCATATGCAGAAGAAAAGAAATTCTAATCTTCTTTAGTTGTCCAGAGTATTTTATGTAAGTTACTACATCATGTTGGTTTATGGTGTTGTCCAGGTCTTCTATAACCTTACTGATTGACTGTATATTTGTGTTATTGGTTATTGAGACAGCAATATGGGGATCTTTGAGTATAAATATTAATTCATTGACTTCTCTTTCTTGATCCATCAATGGTTGCTTCATGCATTTTGAAACTTTTAAATACATGTACATTCAAGATGTTATATCACATTGGAGAAGTGACCCCCACCTTTATCATTAGTTAGAAAGTAAGCTATCTAAACCCAGAATTATTTTAATCCTTGCTTAGGGATATTTCTTGTATTTATTTACATTATTTGAAGATAAAACGTCTAATTCTTTCTCTAATTGCTCCTTCTTACCAATTATGCCAGATTTATCTTCTCAATATCCTACTTTGATGAAGTTACTTATGAGTTAAAAACAGTGACTCCTTTCTATTGAGTTTGTACATATTACCCTCTTCATTATGAGTCAGAACAGTCTTAATCTCTCAGCATTCATGTATTCTATATCCAAATTAGATGGACTGCCACTGTCCAGAGCATGGATCACTTACTTACATATTCAGCATCTATTTGGAGCAAAGTTATTTGACTAAATGCCATGAATTTATTTAAATGTGTTTCCTGTTCTTGAGAATATTACCTAGTGTACACAAAAGTATAGATATGAGCACAGATTCAAAGATAGAGTAAGGGTGCAGTTATTAACAGAGAGACAAAGTAGTGCTCATAAATAGTGCAGTGACATCAGTGAAAAATGACTTAAGTATATGACTTTATCAGGATCTCAAGCTATTTTATCAATTCCAGGATACTAAGGGTCAAAAGCAAACAAAAATCTCCAAAAACACAACAAAAACAATCCTTAGACTCACAATAAAATTGTAGCTAACAGAGGAGAAAAGGGAAAGAGAATGGGAGGAACAGATAGAGGTCAATTTGACAGTGGTGACTGGCACTAGAACTTCAGTGGTGGGTGCTGTATGGTGTAATATATATGCATATGCATGAAGTTACACTCCTGAAACCTCTATAGTATTATTAACCAAGGGTACACCAATTTTAAAAATTTTCAAGGTACTATGTTTGCTCTAATGTTAGGAGCCCTACCTTCAGAATGCACAGTAATTGGCTTTGGGGGATGGGTCTCAACTATCTGTCCATGGCATAATAAAATGCATGTTGGCTGACTACAAGTTTTAAGATTTTTAATGGCTTTTCTACTTACCGTTCTTGTTCCTAGATGAATTTGGCTTAGATTTGAGTCCGTATTAAAGTAAGACTGAATATTAATTGTCTTAAATTATGTATTTGGAGAATAATTTATTCATGTGAAATCCAGACCCAAATATGAAATTCAGCACAATAATTAGGAATAAGAACCCAAAGAACTTCATGCTTCAGGCACTTAGCATCTGGTATGCTTTTGCCTACTTTTAAGGTGTGCTGAAATGACCCTGAAAACACAGGGAGTGGGTATAATGTATCATCTGTAATTACAAGGAGCAGGTCTATGTATTTCAATAGTTTAAAGAAGGAAACTGACTTTTTTTAATGCTTGTATATTGTGGATTTTTTTTGAGGTAACCTTTTCCACAATGATTTGATTGACTTCTTAACCCATGAGATTACTTGCCTGTCAAATAAGATAATTTACAAACGATGCTGTAATTAAATTATCATCAGTAGAGCCCAGTGGCAAACCGAAGGAGGAAGTACAAGGTTTCTCTTGATTGCTGGCAAAAGTCTTGTTTTGGTTAAGAACTGGAGAAGTAGGCTAACCATTCACAATAAAGGAAAGGGTGTGTGTGTGTGTGTGTGTGTGTGTGTTCACGTGTATCATGTACACACACACACATGCATGCCATTTGACTATTGATTTTGTGTTTGAATTCGATATAAAAAGCAACTGGAAATTCTCCTGGCTGTTTGGTAAATGTCTAAAAGAACCAACAACTAGTGGATAGTTTCTTTGTTACACACTTTGATTTTTCCCCAATACAAGTTGTTTTGCCTTCTTAGAGAATTTTTAAAATGAATTCATTTTAGAAAAGTTTTAGAATAACAGCAAAATTGAGCAGAAAATACAGAGAGTTTTCTATATATCTATTGTCCTCACATTAATATAGCCTTCCCCGTAATGGACATCCCACTAAATAGTGACAAATTCGTTATGATCAATGAGCCTGTATTGATATTTTTGACAATTATCATGCAAAGCCCATAGTTCGCAATAAGACTCTTTCTTGATTTCTTTCTTAATGTTGGACAATCTATGATAGGTATCTACCATTGCAATATCATACCAAATACTTTTACTGTCCTAAATATCCTTTGTGCTCTACCTATTTATTTCTACTATTCTTCTTATACCTGTAAACCACTGATTCTTACATAGTCTCCATAGTTTTGTCTTTTCCAGAATGTCATTTAGTTGGATTCTAAGAGTATTTTTAGCTTTTTCAGATTGTTCGTTCTACTTAGTAACTAAATTGGCATTCCCTCCATGTCTTTTTGTGGCCTAAGAGCTCATTTATTTTTAGTACTAATTAATATTTCCTTGTTTGGAATTACTACAGTTTATCCATTAACATGCTGAAAGAAATCTTGATTTCTTACAAGTTTTGGCAATTATTAATAAAGCAGCTAAAACATTTGTATGTGGGTTTTGTGAAGATATTAGTTTTCAATACATCTGGGTCAATACCAAGGAGTAGGACTGATGGGTTGTGTGATAAAAGTATGTATTTCATTTTGTAAGATACAGCCAAAAAGTCTTCCAAAGAGTCAGTGCCATTTTGCATTCCCAACAGCAATAAATGACAATTACCACTGCTCCACATCCTCATCAATATTTGGTATTGCTAGTGTTTTTGGACTTTAGTCTCTCTAGTGGCATTTACTTATTGTTTTAGCTTGCAATTCTTTAATGATATCTATGTTGAACAGTTTTCCTATGCTTATTTTTCATCTATATGTCTTCTTTGATAAACTGCTTGTTCAAGACTTTTGTGCATTTTTAACTGGGCTGTTCATTAACTTTCATTATACTTTTAAGAGCTCTTTGTATAAGAATCCTTTATCAGATGTGTCTTTTAAAATCTTTTCTCCCATTGTGTCATTTGTCCATCCTATCAATATTGTGTTTCACAGAGCATGATTTTTTTAATTTTAATAAAGTCTAGTTTATTATTTGTCTCACATATCTTGTCTCTGGTATTTAATCCAAAAATTCATTGCCACATCCAAACTCCAGAATATTTTTTTTTCCTGTGTTGTCTCCTATTTTTAAGGTTTTCTACTTTTAGGTCTCTGATTTATTTGGAATTATTTTTTTGAGAAAGTTGTAAAGTCTATGTCTAGATTTTTGTTATTGGCATGTGAATTTCCAGTTGTTTCAGAGCCATTTGAAGAAGAGACAATCTTTGCTCCATGGTCTTTCAGTAAGTTCTTCACTACCTGAGTCTTTTTTCCTCAGCTACAACAATGGGATTATGTCTCAGGGTTGTTGAAAGAATTGGCACATGGTGGGTGCTCAGTACACAAGTGTGACTAGTTAAATTGTTAAACTTGTCATCAGAGTTTCCATCAAGTCTCTCAGACAGGTCAGAAGGAAAGCAGTCTCCATGGAGTCAGCACAAGGGAGAGATAGGGTGGATCAAGTCTTAAGATTTATAGCCTGAGGTTATTTTGCTGAATTATAGTGGAGAGAAGAGCATTATCATAAGGAAAGTCTAGATCATAAGCAAAAAGAGAGCAAAAGCAGGATAGAGTTGAATGGGAAAAGCGAAAACATCATGAGGAAAACAAGTAGAAGATCAGAATCCAGGAGAAGAGAACTGAGCATGAGGTGTGACTCCTGCTGCAGAGAAGAGAACTGGTTCCATCATGGGGCCTGTAGCAGGATGTTGCTGCTCTCCACCTGATGACCCGACCAGAGCCAGTGCACCCGCTTCAACTCACCGCATGGGCTCTATGGCACCACAAACAGAATACCGTGAACCCCCAAGGACATCAATCCGTCTCACCTAACGTGTTCAGTCATTCCTAGGATCAGTCACAGAAAGTAGTGTTTCCATGGGTGCAAGAGGAAGAACGTATCTAATTTCCAGGCATTTGCTCCTTTCTCTCTGCCTTGGAATGTAGGAGACTTGACCATCATTAAACATAACTACCTTGGATGTACAATTCAAGGAAAGACTTAGTGTTAACTTATTGGACTGAAAAATGTTTAGCCTTCCTAAAAGATCGGACTGAAAAATGTTTAGCCTTCCTAAAAGATGGAATGACAGCTCCCATAGCCTAGCTTCTAGCACTAATACTCCCTAAGGGTTAATGTTCTATTTATATGGCAAACAAGAAAGAAAACCCTTTAAATAGCATCTTGTGCTTCTTTTTGATTTCTCTCCTGCAAAAGCTGATTTACTGTGTGTTTCTTCCATCTGGCAGGAAGCTAATCTGAATATGAATCAATCCTTGCAAAAATAACTGCAGGAAATTTTAGGCATTCATAACTTTCCAAAGTTTTTTTTTTCTTTAACAATAGCATTTTTGTCATTCTTTCAGTTGAGCAAAGTTTTTCAATTGAAATTAAGTATGACTATTTAAAGAACTGTGTTACCTCATTCTAAATGCCTCCTTTACTGTTGTGGATTCACATCACTCATAGTTTAGATATTTGCACATAAATGAGTAATTGCTGTTATCCCCAAAAGTTTTAATCATGAGAGGAAAACAGATTAATGTGGTGTTC
Source organism: Solenodon paradoxus (assembly GCA_004363575.1). Classification (NCBI taxonomy): domain Eukaryota; kingdom Metazoa; phylum Chordata; class Mammalia; order Eulipotyphla; family Solenodontidae; genus Solenodon; species Solenodon paradoxus. Next base: position 8,823 of record RJWH01007573.1, on the reverse strand, counting down.
ACAACTTGATAAGCAAAATGATCAAAAAATCATTTTTCAAATATCTGATTCTTCTTACCTCACTGTATATTTTGCAATAATGCTGGCTTCTTCTAACACTGGCTGTGTCAACAACATATATGGTGATGTGGGGGAGAGGGGATTTCTCCCTTCATAAAACAAGGTTTGAATTATTGGCAAGTAACTCTTGGCTATTTTCAAAATTAGTACTTCCACACCATTCCCACATCATGGCATGGCAAAAAAAAATTCTATTTGTATGACATGGAGTAAGTGGACAGTCAGCTTGGGCAGGAGATAACCAGTCCAGGAAGTTCAACTGCCCCATATCCCTTCAGATCTCATTATGATCTAAGGGATAAAGACACTGCAATACCTGTACCTTATTTCCATCAGGTTAGCTGTGTCCACGTAAACCAGTTCCCAAGAAATGGGAGTTGAGGAAGGAAAATGTGCTCCATGTGAAAATAGAAGCAACATCATACAGAATAATATATGAGTGTCTTTGGCAGCATTTCCAGATTTATGTATCCATGTCACTCCCCTCTAGTCTGACTTATCAAGTGTAACTGACTAACCCAGTGTTTTCCAAGTTGCATTCCAGAGAATGCTGGATTTCCATAAGACATTAATAGGTAACAAAATGTTTTCCACCCTCTATGGCTGAATAGATTTGAAATTTATTGGGCTAAATAGATTTTATTACTGTAAGTATCCTAAGTTCTTTCATATGCTAAATTTTCATTGTGACTATCCACGAGATAGAGCTGATACACAAGAAATGGTTGCACAGATTGTGTACTACACAAACTTATAGGTCTATATTCATATTGTAGTCTGTTACATGGCACTCATTTTAATGGAGTACAACCTGGAAGCTCTAAGATAGAGCATGCCACATTTTCCACATAGATTTCACTATGAGATATTGTCCAGAATATCTGTTAATATACAGTAGAACATATCTAGGTCTTCATGAGCTCCATTGATGCTCAAGTTCACTATGTCACATTTCAGGGATACCATGTTTTAAGGAACTTCATTCCTTCTTTTCCACAATCAGATCGTATGTTCTCCTGCCTCTGCAAGGAAAGAAAATGAATTTTGGTATCAAGTGATCTGGATTCAATAGCAGCTCCACCACTTATTTTATCAGCCTGTTATCCATGCAAGAGAAATAGTACCATCTACATTACAGTAATTGTGGAGATTAAATAAGTAAGCACATGGAAAGCCCTAATACAGGGCCAACATATGGAAGTTTACAAGAAATATAACTCTCCTCTATGCCTTTCTCTGAGGTCTCCATTGCTTGAAATGCCTTTCTGTGCTCTGTCTGCCCTTCAAGAACTATTTTTTAAAAAAATTTTCCCTGATGTGACTGTCCCCTTCCTCAAACTTCTACAGCATTTGGGGGCTCTTTCAAAAGAATATACTAGCCCATTTTCTGGTACTAAAATAATTGCGGTCCAGTTGTCAACCCTCACCCCTGGATTGTGAAATCTTGAGGTTAGCAACATTGTCTTGTTGATCTTGGTCCTTACCAAAGCCTAGGCTGCCTTAGACACTCCCTAGATATTTGTAGAGTCTTATGGAATTAAAATAGATAGTAGGTGGAAGGTACCTACAAAATCCTTTTCACTGAGGAGGTGATAATAGTAGCTCTTCTGGACTAACTACATGCAGAGAGAGTGATAGCAACTCCTGAAGACACATTGTGAAGAGCACAAAGACAATATTCGGAGGTTTAAATTGGACAAATAAGTTGTTCAATCAACATTTTCTATACAATAAAGGCCTTTAAACATAGCAAAAGTGGTGGATAGTCTAATCATCAACTTTAAACTTGAAGTAAAGCAACTGTTTTAAACAGAGTCCCAGACTCCAAAATCAATATGTATAAAACCCCTGCTACTTAATACTTCTTCAGGTGCAAATCTACATACTAAGTGAAAAGACTTTGAAATGTCTATTAAAGATGATGCATTTGCTTATCGTATATATTGCAATATATACTATTTTAAGTATATTTAAGCATTTTGTTTTTACGTTGGTAAAATATGTATGATTTATACCCAGTGTTATATAGTATTCAGTTTCTTATGCTAAAGTATTTTTTAAATAAGATGTACATGTGCAAAATATATTGCACGAGAGCTATCCAAGTAAGAATTTTTATGTGAAAATTTGACAAATGGAGACAACCTTATAAATTTGAACTACATTCATCAAGAGGAATTAGACACTGTGGAAATAAAATTCAGGAATGCTAATGTCTTTGTAAAATAATGTTGGGACAAAACATACAAAAATATCATATCCCCTAGCAACAAAAAAGCAAATGACCCACTAAAAATTGGGCAAAAGAACCGAATAGATACCTATCAGAGAAGACACACGGATGGCCTACAGACATTTGAAAAAATATTCTCCATCATTCATCATTGGAGAAATGTGAATCAAAACCACAGCAAGATACCATCTCACACCACTGAGCATGGCCTATATCAAAAAGACTAGAAACAGGTGTTGGAGGGGGTGTAGAAAAAAATGAACTCTCCTTCACTGTTGCTGGGAATGGAAATTAGGCAACATCTTTGGGAAACAGTAGGGAGATTCCACAAAAAAAATAAAGATGGATCTGCCAATCAATCTAGCAATCCCACTTCTAGGCATATCCCCAGAAAATACAGAATGTCTAATAAAACATATATCATGCTGCACCCCTATATCAATAGCAGCATGATTCACAACAGTCAAGACATAGAAATCAAAATGTCCATCAACATATGACTGTTTACGGAAGCTGTGGTCTATATACTCAATGGAATTCTGTAGAACTCAAAATAAAAGACAAAAAAAACACGCTCTTTGCAACAATCTGGATGGAGCTAGAGGAGAACGTGGTAAGCAAAATAGACCAGAAAGAAAAAGAAAAATACAGGATGGTTTTACTTGGTGTGTAATATAAAGAAACAAAACAAATGAACAATCTTCAACAAAATTCACAGGATTAAAGGCTGTGGGTACCAAGGGAGTGGGAGGGGAAATTAGAATGAAAGAGGGAACAAGGTAGTGGGTGTGGTGTGAAGCACACACAGACTGAGGTATATTTTCACTATCCTAAAGCGCGTGTAGTAATATAAATAAAAGCCAACAAAAATTACTTTAAAAATAATAAACAAAACAATGTTTAAACAAAGGAATCTTTATATGAGTTACCTAGCTGAGACTCACATTTTAATAGATACTTTGGCCCATGACACATCATTTGCAGTGTAATTTATCAGAAAATCATAAACTCGTGATTGTTTACGTTTTGCAGAACGGCAATAACAACTGACTAACTTCCATACAAACTTGATGCCAAAATGCCCCCATATTTAGTAGCAATAGCAATAATTATTTATAAATATTAGAGTTGTCTCTGCAGTTCCAAAAAGCAGAGGCTTCAGAAAATATAGCACAATCCTTAAAGCAAGCCAACAACTGGTTATTAAAGTAGACTCCATCTCTTCTGGAGAAATCTCAAAGTTACTATCACAATAGTTTGCTTTTACATTTAAGTTTATTAAATATTTGTTAATAATTTCTTTTGTTTACATTACCATATGAGCACATCACACAGTCAACATTTTAAGGGTTCTTACTATTTGCCAGTCACTATGCTAAATACTTCATACTCATTATCCCCACACTTAAAATACGAATGTTGACAATCAAAAGGGAAAATGAGAAGTGGGAGAATGCACTAACATTTTAAAAGATCACCTGGAAAAGGAGAGCCAGCTAAAGGTAATGGGGCTAGTTGGTAAGAGAGGATTCTCATTAGGGTGAATTTACCAAAACCCTGGGTCTGATCTTCAGCTTTCAAAATTCAGACACTTTGAGCCACATATTCCAAATCTAAGACCTGAAGTCTAGGGCCACAAAGTCAGCCGAATTCTAATCAGAGGGCTACTTGGGGAACATGGAAGTAGAGCAAAGGAAAAAGTGCAGTGTTTCAGGATATTTCATCCAGGCCACTGTGAGGCTCAGAACAGAGCATAGTTAAAACTATCCAGGACACAGGGAACAGTATGTACAAAAGCAAAGAGAGGTGCAAAAATCTAATGTGTTTCTGAGAGATCTTGTAAGTGGAGATCTTGGACTGGTTGTAGTAGGGAACCTGAAGCAGAGGTATGGTGGAAAATGGCTGTAATGGCAGGCAAGCCAAAATGTAAAAGACCTAAGACTTACCTTGATTGCTATGAGGGGCTAGCTATAGTTTCTAAGTAAGAGACTGACTCATCAAACTGCTGGAGTCTGGAGGAAAACAGGTTGTTCAAGTGAAATGGCATGCAAATCTAAATTAAGATATGATTCCAGGAAGAAACACCTTCATACCACTGTTTTTCTGAGAAAATGTGTTCTGAATTGGAAATGACTGACTTATTCAAAAATTTCATTTGGGATTCAATACTTGATAGTCAATGTATGTGAATGTTGCTCCATATATTAAAAAACAAAAACTGTAATACAATTGTTATGATAATATAAAACCATACTAAGTACAAATCAGAAACAAAATGAGAATGAATTTTAAATTTAAATGATAAGTTATTTTTATAATTTGTTATTAAAAAACAGGGGTTATATCTCTAAAGTTAAAACTTAGTATTTCATTCATTAAAAAATAGCTTTGTAACTTTTCCAGGCTTCCCACAGACACACATACACATACCTTTTCAATCTATTTCCATGGGGACTATTAGCAAATCATTTCACTTCTTTTATAGGCCTTGTAACAGTGCAGGTCTTAGTGTGATTGGGAAGTCACCAAGTTCCAGCAATTTTTAAAACACGGTCAAAAACTCCCAATTTTAACTAAATATTCAAATGAAAAGGAGCATTTACTATATCAGTCAAAATATTTAAACCACTGTTATCAAATTTTTTCAAAACTGAAATTAATATTTCAGAGTCAATTCCACACAGTACATGTGGTGCATAATTGTATGAGAATGATGAGTTGGATAATGGAAAGAAAAGAAAGTTTCCAATGTATGTGTCTCTTGATTTTTGTTGTGTATGTTTGCTTCTCTTAACCTGAGAAAAATAGAACTAAAACAAACCAGACTAACAGAAAAAGGCAATGTCTACATGCACACATCCCTTGGCAAAGGAGAACAGTGATTCAGCTATTGATTGTATTCAATTGCTTTCTTTAGTCTAACAGGTAAGCATAAATAAAATTTTTGTATTTTCAGGTTTTAGAATAAAGGTAATGCCCGCTATGTTTGAAAGCAAGCCCCTTCGTTCCCATGCACATATAAGTGCTTTAAGATAGCATTTTGGCGCACCCCGGTGGAGTAGTGTTTGGGTGCAATCCACATGTATCGTCAGGATCTCGTTTAGCATCCCAGGGTGGGAGGGAACAACCTAGATGAACTAAATAAAATAAAATAAATAAAGTGCTTCTTCCTCCTGTCTATTTCTGCCTGCCTGTCTCTTCTCTCCTTTATTACCATCTACACCTTTTCTCTGAAAATAAAAAAGCTTGTGCGCACGCACACATATGCACACACACACACACACACACACACACACACACACATATTTGGCTTAGACTTTAAACACCAGACAAATTATATAAGAATGTTCATTGTAGCTTTATTCACAATAGTAAGAAACTGGAGATAGTTCAGGTGTTCCTTAATAAGAGCAAGAATAAACTATGACATATCCACGTGGTAGGGCACTGTTCAACTTTCTGGGGACAATGAAAACATTTTATCTCAAAAGATTTGGGTTACACAGATACATACATTTTTAAAAAAGTCAATAAAACTGTATTTAATTTTGCATACAATTGTAAATCCTCAAATATCAATCTAGTTGATGTCGCGTGTTGAAGTATTTAGGATGAAGTGTATTGATATCTGTAACTTACTTTGGAATACATAAAAAGTTTTCTGAATTGATGAATGAATAGAGCAATGTGTCATTAGCCAGATATGTAATAAAACAAGCATACAAAAAAGTTATTGGTAGAATTTGGGAAATGGGTGTGGCAGTAATTTAGACCTTTTCCGTAATTCTGGAGCTGAACTCGGCAACCCAATCTTTCCTTGCCTACTGCTTCCTGGTACTTGCTCTGCCAGTAATGGGTGCAAGCAGGTGACGCAAGCCTGGAGATGGAAAAAAAATTCTTCCCTCTCATTTGTTTTTATTTGTTTGCTGTTTGTTTATTTACTTACATTTTTTTAAGGAAAGGTACAGGCAGAAATGAGAGTTAGTAGGCAGCCGGACAAGAGAAGAGAGGAAGAAGATGCACTTTATCTATTTTATTTAGTCGTCGACCCTAGCTGTTTTCCTGACCAAGGTCTTAAGCTGGAGACCTTGGGATGTATGTCAACTGTACCCAGTTTAATTCGCTAGGCCACTGGGGCACACCTGTTTGCTTGTTTTTAACTTGTCTCTGCATCCGGGAGCTTTTTGGATGCAGCTGATGTCTATAATGGTCACCATAGTGACCTCCAACAATTTTCTTCTTCACCATAAGACAGGATCCTCTTATAATTCTGGGGGGTCCTCTTCTTTACTCAGAGCACAAGTTAATCTCCTTTTCATAGTTATAATTCCTGAAATACCTGAGTTATTTGGATATGAACCCCTTGTCAGAAGTGTGATGTGCAAATATCTTCTCCCGTTGAATAGGAGTCTTTATGTTTTGATGACAGTTTCTTTTGCTGTGTAGAAGTTTTTGAGTTTGATGTAATCTCATTTGTTTATTTTGGATTTATTTCCCTTACTATTGGAGTTGAGTTCCCAAAGATATCTCTCAGGTCAGTGCCCTGTGGTGCTTTGGCTGTGTTTTCTTCTATGTGTTTTATGGTTTCCTGTCTTATGTCTAACTCTTTAATCCATTTTGAGTTAATTTCTGTGTATGGTGTTAGTCCTTTTGTGGTTGTTCTCCCAACAGATTTTTTACTATAAATTTGGTAGTCTGCCACTTTACCATATTTATGCATTATTTCTAATAGCTTTTCACTTGACCTCTAGAGGTTGTTTCTATATGTTACTTCATCTACAAGAGTGATAGTCTCACTTCCTTTCTGATTTAGCTATCTTTTATGTCTTTTTCCTGTCTGATTACACTGGCCAAGACTTCCAGCAAAGTATTAAATAATAGTGGTAAGAATGGGCATCCTTGCCTTGTTCCTGACCTTAGAGGAAAAGCTTTCAGTTTCTTTCCATTGAGTATAATGTTGCTTGTGGATTTGTCATGTATAACCTTTATTATGATGAAGTACATTCCATTTGAAGTATACCCATTTGGGAGAAAGTTTTTAACACACAAGGATGTCGAATCATGTTAAATGCTTTCTCTGCAGCTATTAAGATGATCATATGGTTTTTGTCCTTTTTTGTTGATGTAGTGTATCATATTTTTTGATTTGCATATGTTGAACCAGCCTTTCATCCCTAGAATAAATCTCATTTTCATTGTGGTGTAGGATTATTTTAATAAATTGATGAATTCAATTTGCCAGTATTTTATTGAGAACTTTCGGATCAATATTTATCAAAGATATGCATCTGTAACTTTCTTTTTCGGTGCTGTACTTACCTGGTTTTAGAATCAGAATAATGTTGACATCATTAAAAATGCTTGGAAATTTGCCATTTTCTTCCGTTTTTTTTTTTTTTTTTTTGAAACAGTTTCAGAAGAATTGGTATTCATTCTTCTTTTAATGCTTGGTAGAATTCACCAATGACATCATCTGTTACAGGGATTTTGCTTTTGGGGAAAAATTTAATTAGTTTCAATTTTGTTGCTTGTGATAAATCTGTTCATTATTTCTATTTCTTCCTGGTTTAGTCTTGGAATGCTATGCTTCCAAGAATGTGTCCATTTCTTCTAGCTATCCAATTTGTTGCCATACATTTGTGTATAGCATTCTTTTATGATCCTCTGTATTTCTGCTGTATTTATTGTGAATTTTCCATCTTTTATTTATGATTTTATTTGTGTTTTCTCTTTCTGCTTTTTTGTTGAATTTGGCTTGTGGCCTACCTATTTTATTTATATTTTTGAAAAGTCAATTCTTGGTTTCATAAATTTTTTGAATAGTCTTTTTAATGTCTATTTCATTGATTTCTATTCTATGTTTTATATTTCCTTCCTTTTACTGGATTTTAGGTGCTTTTTTTCTAGTTCCTTTCAGTGAAGACTTGGGTTTTCTTATTTGTGATTTTTCTTATTTCCTGAGATAGAATTGTTATCACTAAATTTCTCTCTTATTGCTACTTCTGCTGCATCCCACAGGTTCTGATACATTAGGTCTTCATTTTTATTCACCTCCAGGTATTTTTTCAATTTCATCCTTGATTTCCTCCTTTAACCAATGGTTGTTCGGTAGTATGTTGTTTATCCTTCCTCTTTTGGTTGAACTTTATTTGATATATTATGATCTAAAAAGATGTCAGATATGATTTCAATCTTTGAAAAATTATTGAGATTGATTTGTGTTCCAACATACGGTCTATCCTTGAAAGTATTCTGTGAGCACATGAAAAGAATGTATAGTTTATTGTTATAGGGTGGAATCCTCTCTCTCTCTCCCTCCCTCTCTCTTTCTCTCTCTCTCTCTCTCTCTCTCTCTCTCTCTCTCTGTCATGGGGTGCTCTAGTTTTGTTTTATGTTTTTGGTCCTTGCAGGCTTCACTAGTGTGTTTTTTGCTGTGTCAGGGAGTAAAGGATGGCTGTTGGATGGCGGAGGGGCACACAAGAATGGGAGCAGTTCAGTCATTGCAGACTGATGGGGGTTGGCGGGGACTT
>RJWH01007572.1:0-38789 GCA_004363575.1 Solenodon paradoxus | reverse complement strand
TGGATGAGCCGACAATATGTTCCACTTTCCTAACCAGCTGCTTGTGTCCTCCAGATCCAGAAGTTGGAATCATTGTTGGGGCCTTGGTGGGTACCCTGGCAGGTACAGCCATTATCACCTCTGTTGTGTGTTTCGCAAGGAGCAAGGCAAAAGCAAACGCAAAGGGGAAGGGAAAGAAGAGAAATTCTAAAACCACCACAGAACTCGAGTAAGATCTATTTTGTTGCCTTTATTTGAATACAGATACTTCTCAGGTATATCTCCTTCAGTCAGCGCTTCCTCAGCATTCCTTTTAGCGTAAGACATCAGCAGTATCTTTCAGCTCTCATTGCTTTTGTAAGAGAATGACGATGGCTGGCATTTACTGAGTGAACCCTGTGTACTGGATTCTGTTCTAGGCACTTTATGAGCATCAAGTCATTTAGCCACCATAGTAACCTTTTGAGGTCCAACCAAATGTTATCATATTAGTATATCTTTCTACCAACACAGTCATATTTTATGCTTTTAATATTTTTCACAGGTCCCTGTTCCATGAAAAATATGAAAAGCATGGGCAGTCAGAATGTGGTCTTGTCCATAGCCTATGCTCCTAACCACTCTATTTCTTCCCGAATGTACATCAACACACTTGTCATTTGTTCATCTCTCCCTTTCTATGCTTCCACAACTATGTGTTGAGTACCAGCCAAATGCTACGTATTGAGTTAGATGAAATAGGAGCTAGAGATCCACCAGAGCCATGGATTTGACCCTAAAAGACCCTATTCGAATTAGATCTTTAAACCCTTTCATCTTGACATCAGTTTTCTCACCTCTTAAAACATTAGTCTGTCTCTCCCGAACTCTCATTATAATGTTGAGACTCATTCTTTCTGCATCCAAAATGGAAACATGTGGTCTGACAGTGAATCAGAATATCAGATACCACAGAGCTCCTGAACCTATGGTCCCTGAAGCTACAGAGTCTGTGGCTCCATTTGAAATTTCAAAGTTAACATACCCCTAACTTGTTCTTTCCTGGACCTTCTTTCTACAGACCAATGACTAAGAAAAACCAGCGTGAGGCAATGCCAACCGAAGATGTCCATCTAGAAGCAACTCTGTCACCTTCCATCCGTGAGGCTACCCGTGAAACCACCCTGGGGACAGATCATGAGCCTGCCCCCAAGCCGGTGTCATCTTCAGAGCCTATCCCAGAGCCTGCCTCAGGACCAGAGCCTGTCCCAGTGACTGAGCTTGAGATCCATCTGGAGCCTGAGTCTGAGCCTGATCCTAAACCAGAGCCAGAACCGAAGCCGGAGCCAGACCCTGACCTTATAGTAGAGCCATTATATGATGAGGAAAAGACAGTTAACAAGCCATAGGCTGGCAGACTAAGTACCGTGTTCATCACTAAGGAACCCATTACTAGCTCTGTAATTGAGTTGACCTAACGACTCTCCTTCCTCATTCCTCCATTTTGACAAACCTTCTTCTAACAAGGTGTTCCAACCATCAATCCAAAACAAACAGGCCAAGATAACTACTAAAATAATGCAAGGGTTCCTGGATAACTAGTATAGAGTATTTAACAATTTTACTAACAATATAAGCATAATGACAAGGCAAGTGTTTTCTTGATCAGTTGAAAGTGTTTTGCAACAACACCTGCTATATTTCAGAAAATCTTATTTCTCCATTTTAGCTACTCTTTGTTACATTACAAGTAGACACATGACAAAGTGGCATTAATTGGATTCATTATTATTTCTAGGGATTAGTTGTCAGAGTTTCCTTATTCATTTTCATATTGACCACAAAGAAGGGAATTCAACAGCATCACCCTAGATTGGGAAAGAATTTCTCTGAAATTCCAGAGGACTGTATGGAAGGCTACATATTAATTGGTACATAGCATTTAAAAATAGGTCTTAAAGTGAATGCTTCATTTATCACATTGGATTTCCCAAGGAACCACGCTATTATTTAATATCTGGGCATAGAAAATATTTTAAATAAGCCAATTTTAAAATATAAAACAATGTGCAAACAACTCATACAGTTTTCCTTTAGTGAATACAAAATGTCAGTACCATAGGTGATGTAAAATTTACTACTGAATGTTATTATTATTGTCTCATGCTATCTACTTTGGAAGGGTTGAACTAGAAAAATGTTTAAATGAACACAAGTTCTCAGATAGTCTGAACTAATTATTTAGTTTCTTTCACTGCTAGGATGTTCCACATTAATTAAGCAATATTAATTCTTTTATAAATGCTAAATATTAAACAATACATTGATATCACCTCTTCTTCACCTATTGAAATGCTCGACTACTGATTATACTTCACCCACATCCCACATTGAAGAAATTTACAAGTAGACGTTTTCATTTGTGTAATCATATTTTAAATCTAATTTTAAGGTTCAATAAATACTCAATAAAATCTATTTTAATGACTCCTAAATATTTTATAAACAATTTTATTGAAATACATGTCATGTACAATAACTGCACCTATTTCATGTGTACAATTTGATGGACTCTGACAGATGTATACATCTATTAACCTACCACCATGATCTAAAGAGAGCATTTCCATCATTCCAAAATATTCCTTGTGTCCATTTATGCGATCTTACCCTCACACTGTACCTAGGCAACCAATGATAGACTGACAGGCAACCACTGTCTTTTTTCCATCATTAGAGATTTGTTTTGACCTTCTTATAAATGGGACCATATATCATGTACTTTTTGTGCCTTGACTTCATTTGAAGGTGACTTCCTGTTAAATGAAGTCATGAATCTTTTGTCACATCCAAATTTTCATGTAGAAGACTTTCTTAAACCGTGTAACCCTTCTATAAAGACCATACCTAAATACTAATTAATGTGGATTTTTATAGGTTTAGCACTGATCGAAACTGAATTAACATTACATTTGTCCAGAGCCATGGAAAGAAGAGACAGAAAAATTTAACTTCTGCATTTTTGATATATTCATTTTCAGCCAATCACTGGATTGACTGAAACATCTATAAATTCTTTCAGACTAAATTTAATATTATTATATACGGTGTTTTATGGGTTGAAGAAGCAAAATGATGGTCTAAAAAATGATCTAAATTTCAAGGTTCAAAAAGAAACGTCAGCAGTGTAAAAATCTCAATCACTAGAATGCCCAAGTAACTGGAATTCACTTTTCCCTTCTACTTTTATGATAAGAGGCACAAAAGACTAACATATAATAGTCAAAAACTACCACCCAATACTTCTAATGGTTGGGTGCTCAGCAGAAAGGAAGGCATGCTTGGTGGTCTTATAGAGCTCAGTCCTTTTTAGCACTGTTCTGTTCAAAATACTGATGAATAGTTGGATTGGTGGTTTTTAACCTTGTCTGAGGTCATGGATCACCTTGAGAATCTGCTGTTAAACTGGGACTCTAGTCCAAAGAAAAATACTTATATACGCAAAGTGCCGTGCATAGTTTTAGATAAATTATACTCTCTAAATTCAAGATTAATAATCGGTGACTTAGATAAAAACCAGAAGACACACTTAATAAATCTGTGGATGTCTGGCTTCTGGGGGAGGAATCGCTACTATGTTGTATGACAGAATCATGACTCAAAATAATCATGATAGCCTGGAAGTTGCGCTGAAATCTACATAAATGAATTTGACAGGGATGGATGGAAAGGTCGGAATTTAAAATTATAAGGGTGCATGTTACACATGCAGAAGCCCTAGCTGGGAAAGATTGGGAAGTAGGTAAATTTAATCTGAAATGCTGTCTTTGGAGATCTCCTTACATTTTCCTTCCAGGCTTCTGGCAAACATCTGGGATTCTCATGCAGCTACTAGCTCGGTGACACACTCGATCTCCACCCATCAGGCAGGGTTCACTTCTCAGGACCTATCTCTAAACTTTACCACTCTTTCAAAAAGGAGCTGTCGTGTGACCTCTTCTTGTTCAACAATGATTTCATCATCCAGTGATGTCATTCAAGTTGATGAGTTAGCTCTCTTAAGAGCATTTACCTTTTTATCAGAGGACTCTTGAATATGGTAACTTCTAATCCAAAGAGTCTAAATGATGGAATTTTAAGCAATGGAAAATACAGAGGGAAAATATTTCTGGGAAAAAGTCTTTTCAAATCAAACCATGTGATTTACCGTTGCTGACTCTTTAACTGTCTCACAGTACCTCCATAATACACCATCTATTATTGTTTGTAATGAATCCTGAGACCCTGTAAAATATGGAATCATAACAAAATTTTGTTCACTAACCTTCAGTGGGGAGTAGAATGGACTCAATGTTAAAGAGCTTTCCAAAAGGGCAACAAAAGTTTTTCCTGCTTACTCATCAGTGGGTCAGAAAATAAGCAATGGAATAGATCATTATCAAAGTAGTCTGATGAGTTAAGCATCAAAGTAAGTATCATTATATTTAGGGAAAATCTGTTATTGCAACGATCTTGGGGTCTCACTCCAGGGTTCTTGTGGGTCTGAGAGAAGATTTTGTTGGGTCCACCGCTTCAGGAACAAAGAAGGTAGCACGCCAGTTGAAAGCAAAATCAAGCGGGATTTATTGAAGATAGTACACCCTTTAAGAGATAGGATAAGGGTGGCCCATATTCCAAGAGGGGAACCAGGTAACAAGGAGCCGAGGTTTTTAAGAAGTCTAGTAGCCCTTATCTCCACCTCAAGGTATCCTAGTAGTTCCCTGACATCAGAGTGACGCCACTCATGGTCTGTTGTATTTTTGATCAGACTGCCTCTGTTTTCTTCCCCCATGCTTCTGCTGACTGACTACCTAGCATTCCCCCTTCAAGGAGTTGGTACCTAGAATCATCTAGGCAAGAGGGACACTGTTTTCTTTTCAGTAGCTACTTCCTGCTGAGAAGGGGACAAAGTTGGGTGTAGGTACCTTTTCCTTGCTATCTGTCAGGGTGCAGGGAGGGGATGGTTCAGAGGTCCTTGATAAAGAGTTGTTTTTTCCACCGGCAAGGGCTGGTTTGTTGCACCACCATTTGGAGATGTATTTTCTTCATGAGGCATCCCAGCCTCTCCTGGGTTAATATAATGAGAATAACCACCTATAGGAAAAGGCTAGAAATATACTGATTAATTATAAATGAAGTCAATACTTTCAGAAATCAGTGGCTGTGACATAAACATCAGACTAAAATTTTGATATCCCCAATAAGCTGTGTCACTGAAACATTTATTCTGTCTCCTTTATCCCAATTTCATCCATAATTGCAAAGTGTTAATAGTTTTGGCCTGTGACATGCATAGGCACAGTAAGAATAATTATCTAGACCTTTTTAGTTTGCTTTGCTGGAGTCTCACAGAAAGACATCAGGTTCAGACTTGGCAGCCCTTCAGGGTTCAGGAGCCATACCAAGGTCCTCAGACCTGATTGCAGCGCTTGAAAGTTTGGGTAGTTCCTCATTCCTTGAGGTTCCCAATATATTCTGGTGTTACTGGCTTACCAAGGGGCGACTTTCCTTACCACTTGCTGAACCACATGAAACCCTGTAAGCAAGGTGTTGTGCTGATTTCCTGTTTGTTCCATGAGGTCAATCACATTTTCTGAAAGCTGTCCATTATTCTTCGAGTATGACATTTCAGTCAAAGCTTTGGCAAACAGCCATGTCTCCAACAGTGCACTATGACAGAGAAAAAACTTATTATAGCTATGCAAATAAACATTTTGCCATGAAAAGTAAGAATTCCTATTAAGAGTTTACAGGAGGAGAGAAACATACATGTTTCAGTCTGCTTGCAAAAATGTGCAATGTATCAGAGTACCTCAAGTGTCAGTTAATTCTAAAACGTCCTTAGTCCAGTAATACAGAATAATACCAAGGCCATTTAGATGTGTTACTTAATTGTAGTCATGGATGATGTCACTTCCAAAGAGGAATAGTTCATAGGTCTTTTTACTTAAAATTCTTCAAAAGAGAAACCGGTAGCTATCAAACAAAATATTAAGATTTAGAATTCCATTACTTAAACATATTTTAACCAAAATTATACTAATATTTTACTATAGATCTTTATCATATAATAGCCCAGTATAATCAACATTCATGTGCTAATTAATTTTTGGCATAAATTGATAACCATTAACACTGAATATTTCATTTCTCCAGATTTTAATTTGATTACTTCTCCTTATCAATAAATTGAAATGTCTACCTTTAGGTTTAACCTTAAGTCAAAAGTGCATGTATATACTTGCGTATAAACTCTTGAAAGGAAGTCCAGATGCTCTTCCCCAGACCTAAAGTTTATTTCCTGTTTCCAGCTGTTTATAATACCATTAATTTCTGTTCTGTTTAAATTCTGCTTTCGCATAGGTTTATAAGTTCTTACCCGGTTCAAGGACCTTTAAAACAGCCATGGTTAAAGATGTGACTATAATATGATTAACAATCTAACCTGAAGCTGTTTAATCCTGTGACATAGACCATTCCAGAATATTTGACTCTTAGGGATTCTATATAACATTCAGAACATACATACTAGACTTTCACAAGAACATATGCTGAGAAGGTCAAGCATTAAACTGCATTTTGACAATGCTTACCGTAAACTGCATTATACCGAATGACTTCAATTTCTTTAATATTTTTCCTTCACAAAGGGAACATTATTTCTTTATATGGGATATCTTAGGAATTCTCTAAGATATCCCACATTTCTGTTAAAAAAAAAAAACTTTTCATTCAGAATTTAGATTTGTGAAGTTAAGGTTTCACCGTAGCCAAAATCATATATTTCTGATAGGACTCAGTTTTCACCCTTATATTTCTCAAAGCCCTGATAGAGATAGCTATAAAGCAATTTGCAATTTGTTATCAAAGGTTAACCATAATTTAAGAACACATTTTTCCTTTTTGTTGATGAAAGAAAGTA
Source organism: Solenodon paradoxus (assembly GCA_004363575.1). Lineage (NCBI taxonomy): Eukaryota > Metazoa > Chordata > Mammalia > Eulipotyphla > Solenodontidae > Solenodon > Solenodon paradoxus. The sequence goes on along the minus strand of RJWH01007572.1, from coordinate 31,870 downwards.
AGGCTTGAGTTCATGTAAACTTATAATTCAATTTTTTACACACATCTTAGTTTCTTTACATGCGGATATACTTTACCTACTTTCATTAACTTTATTTCCCACATTAAATCCCCAATTCTCAATACCCTAATTTTAAGTAGTTATAAACAAAACAGAATAACAGTTTATTTTAACATTTTTCCAGATTAGCGGGTCCATAAATTATATACTTCCCTATAGGCCAATGTCTTAGGAGGCATGTGATTTAAGAACTTAAACTCTGAGTTTTGTTTTGCTTTGGGTTTTTTGCTAGAAGTTAACCCCAGCTTGGGAATCAATATCTCAGTAGCACAATTTAAAGCTTTTAGCTTCTTATTATTTAACACAACTTAGCCAAGCTTTTCAGTTACAATTTACTAAACATTCTAGAGACTAATAAAATGTATTGCTAAAATTTTTTTAAGCAATTCTTTTCTAACCAGGGAGGTCCACGTTGACATTTGAAACCAAACAACTGAATTAAAACCAGTCTCATTTATTAAAAACTTCCCACATCACCTGAACCTGAAGAAACATACAAATTAATTTGTTATACTCCCAAATTTGTAACCCATAAAAAGAGTCCTTCATGATTCAACAACACATGAACAAATCTTAGCAACATCTGCTTTTACAACAGATAGAAAGAGAAACACAAAAATCACACTTTCATTTAAAACTATTACAGACCAGGCAAAATAAATATGCATAGCTACTTTTAAGCCAACATCACTTCATAAAAGATTGATCTTTAAAGACAGGTCGTACATTTTGATTTTCTAGAATCAGCTGATATATTTTCTTTACATATTATTCCAACTTAAAAATTTTGTGTATTTCTATTACCCCAAATTTAAATGAGAGCTTGCAACATAGTTTTTTCAATTTATAAACCCATATCTTTATCAACCCATCCAAACCAGCAGCACTCTAGCCCAGGATAGAGCCAAAAGAAATCTATTCCCAATAACAAGCAACACATCCCGTAACATGATAAAACATGGCCACAGTTCACCCGGACTGCACTGAGGACTGAAGATGAAAGTCTCGGAAGACCATAACATCAGAACAACTTGTCAGGCTGAACAAGACACAGGGAGGAACATGGGTCCAAAGAAACTCCATTTCTCAATTACCCTTGATATTTACAATAATCTGACTTTTAAAGATGAAAGTTAGAACACAGAGAAAAATATGGATTTAACCCCATTACTGAAAATAAAGAATGATGCCCTTAAGCCTAAGTGAGTAGTATTCAACTCATTCAAGGCAGAGATCTTTACTGCTTTGCATTTACATTACAACAACCAGGCTCTGCCCCTCTGTAAACAGGGCCTGCAGTTTCACAAAGTAAGATCTTTAAAAGGTGTTTGAGCACTCAAAGCCAATTTTATATGTTTCATACTTGAAATTTAGGGTCCCATTTTCTGGTCAATAGACATCTCCCTCTGACCTGTATTGTCGCCAGGGAAATCGTTATAGGGAAATACCCATCTTTTCTTTCTTAGGGTTTCTGGTCGAGTTTCCCTCCATTTTTCAGGATACATCCCCAAGGAGATCTGAGGGCACAGATAATTGGTTTTCCATATCTACAGAAAAATAAGCCAAACTTTAACTGGACTTTCTACAGGCATCCCTGCACAACAAAGAAGGGCAGTCCCATCGTTTTCCTGTGCTTCCTTAAAACCAGCCCCGCGAATTATAGGACATCCCCAATAATCCTCCCTTTTGAGTAAGGCCTTAACTCTGGCTCCTCCTTTCCAGGGATCGGACTTGACCTCCCTACAAATTCCTGTTCCAAAGCCTGTAGGATGTAGATATGCTTTACGCCCCACTAGCGTTCTGCCTAGGGAGGGGGTGTGGAGCAGTCCCCCTTACTTGTTCCTTGAACCTGATACATTCCACTTTGCTTCTTCTTCCAAACCCTTGCAGTTACCTCTAGGGGCTTGAAAAGAAAAAAAGGCCAGTTTAAACACCTGCTTCTCTGTCCTGGAGTATCAGCTTCATAGCTAACTTTTGCATCTGTAAGGGCCTGCTTTTTCTCAGTGTGAGACCACACCTTGCAATTATTCCCTCATTAAAGCTAACTTGCTAAATCAAGACAAAATGGCTCCAGGAGTTGACCGTTCATGGATCCCTTTTTTTCCACCACCATTGCCATGTGGAAGGTACTCTCCTAGTCCTGGACTTGTACGTGCGCATTGCGCCATCACCCAGACTGCGTGCGAACGACTCCAGTTAAAACTATTTCTCTCCAAAAAGCAAAACAGATCCAACTCTCCAATCCCCAGTCTCCTGCAAAGGGTGACTCATCCAGTACTTTACCGGGAGCGATATGAACCCCTGTGAAAGAAAAAAGGGGCTCTCCAACATAACTCTTATTGACCCACATGGGTTGCCACGTACTATGTTACTGTGAGGATCTGTGGGTCTTGTTCCAGGGTTCTTGTGGGTCTAAGAGACGATTTCATTGGATCCACCTGCTCTGAGAACAAAGAAGCACAGCCAGTGGGAAGCAAAATCAAGTGGGGTTTATTGAAGATAGTACACCCTTTAAGAGATGGGATAAGGGCGGGCCATATTCAAGGGGAACAGGCCATGAGGAGCTTTGGGTTGAGGTTTTTCAAGTCTGGTAGCACTTATCCCAAGGGCTTCCTAATGGACCCCCTTTATTGAAGGACATCAGATTGGCACCTCTCCTGGTCGGTTGTCTTTTTTGATTGGAGGGCTGCCTGTTCCCTTCCCCCTGCTTCCACTGACGTACTACCTAGCAGGTCTACTTGATTTGTTTGGAGAGGGGTAGTTAAAATGAGTATTCCCAACTAAATCCCAACCCAGCCTTGGCTTTCTTAACCTTTCACTTCTATCACCCAGAACGATTTCCAGGAACTTTTTCCATCAGTTTCTATATTTAGCAACTAGGATATGTTAAAGCCAACAACTTTGGCTATAGGTCCTTGTCCTCCTCAAAGTCATCTGTTCATTCAGTCACTCACTGGACATTTACAGAATGACTACTATGAACTGGGAACTAGGGCTGGAGTTACAAAGGTGAGCAGAATCAGAGATAGTTCTTGTCCTCATGGAGTATACAGCCTTGCTATGACAAATTCTTACATGTTATCAACATTAGTGTCGATTGCAGAGGAAGAAAGCTGGAGTTTGGGCTGCACTGGGGAGCACCTGCAAATTCCAGTGATCTATGAATGCTAATTCTTTACCAATACCTAACAAACCATTTAGATCAATAACCACTATGTGTTTAGAGTACCAGGTGACCATTTCCCCCAATGTTGTATGCTCAGAAGTTAACATCTATAGCACTTACACTGACCGGTGTGTTAACTCAGGTTTGATGGACTTTCAGTAAGAGCTCGACTGGGTGCTGGGAGCATGACGGGGTGACAACTAGACACTGATTATCCAATGTTCCATGATTGTGAGCAAGGAAGAATGTGAGATGTGTGCCCTCTCCCTACTTGAGACAAATGCTTTTGAGGCGAGGCTCATCTTAAAACCCGAGGAATGCTGGGCAAGTGACACATCCTACGAATCTGGGAAAAGAATGTACTTCATGGGAGCCCCTCTCCCTAATTCCCTCAAAATCTGCCAGCTAACTAGTACGGGCGATGTATATCCTAATGTTTATTTAAGATGAGCTAGTCTAAATTCAAGCTGTCTATTGGCCTCTGAGGTAGACTATAGCCCCTGGGCCTCCTTACTACCAACCATATTGGTCTATGTCATCGACATCCAAATACTCTATTAATAGGCGAGATTAGCAATAATCCTCAACTCGTTGCCGCCTTAGCAGTTGGCCCAGTTTTAGGTCTACCCTTCCCAGCAACCCTGCCTTCGGTAATGTTCAGAGGCCTTCCAGGCCCACTGACATGCCAACTAACCTTGTTCAAAGCTGCTCTCCAGTTTGGTGTCTGCAACAATAATTCACCAAGCAGCAAAGTTAGACCCTTGCCCACTTCCTAGTGAGATCAGTGTTCCAATCCAACATGCTTGAATATAAAACCACTCAGAAGAACAGAAACCATCTTAAAGTCATGGATTGAGGGGTCGCTGAGCTAGATGACCAGATCATTTGGGGTCCTCAAGTTGATGCAAACGGATCTCACCGATAAATGGGGCCATACTTGCTAAAGGTATCTATGCCATGACTCCACCTTTCCCTTGGCTAATGAGTTACCTGTTCATGAAAAATAATGTTGCCTATGGAGTGTCTACGTTAGACGAGTTCAAGAAATCAGTCACTGCCATTAGCCAGTCAATGAGTATGAGAGCTATCACTCCGAAAGTAAACTTTTCCATAAGCAAGTTATCTGGAATATTCTTACTCCAAATAACAAAGGCCTTAAGATACTGAACTACCTCACAGACTGCACTATGCAAGGAGCAGATAAGCTTCAAGAACATACCTGAGGAAAAGAGGCTAGAGGGTGTGACGATGCCCTTTGTGGCAGAACAATTCATGATACTTATCGCGGTATGGCCATTTGATGTAAGGAGAGCTATCTTCTCCCATCCAACACCATTGAACCATGCTCTTGGTTCTCTTGGGGCTGATGACCACTATATATTGGATCACGTATATATGTCAAAATCAACTGAAGTGTGATCACCAACATTCTTGAAAGACAGGAAAAATGGCTGAGGATTTAATGTCTGTATGTGATTGTATTAAACTGAAATGACTTGTGGACCCCAATCAGGCTATGAATTCTTCTATAAAAGGGTGCTCATAGTCCGTTTCAGTAATCTTAGGGGAAATACTGATTCATGGGGAGCTCAGCTGCCTCAGATGAGAGCTGGATTAGCCTGCTCCCTAAATACTGTCTCAACTCATGTGGCCCTCATTATGGATTGTCTGCTCAATTTCAAGAAGAGCCAAGGAAACTATACAATCATTTCCAAGCTGCCTTTCTCCATGCTTTTAACTTGCTTGCGTCGGAACTTCACTATGGAGCAGGCAGCAATTGTACTGCTTACCCTTACGTGTGGCCCATGCACCCAAGAGATAAGAGAGGATGAGTTTGCCCTTACTAAGCCCTGTGTGCACCCTGTAGCTGAATTCTAAGACCTTTCTCTAGAAGCTGACCTCAGAACAAACCCATGGTATGGAGACCCTGCTGTGGCAGGCACAAACCAACTCTGACAGGAACTATTCACTTCATTCCACTTGGAATCCAGAGAGCTCGACTTAATCCTTGATCCTTAACTCACGTAAATCACCTGCTCAGTTAGAAAGATTATCCCTCAGTCACACTACAGCTCTGCCCGGACTACGAATCATGGCTGCCTGCTAGTACATAACTTGAGTACATAGGACTAGGTGTCACAAAGTCAGTCTCTACCTCAACACTGCATCACATGTTCCAGGGTCATCGCCACCCTTCACTGGGTGATACATGCCATATTTAGCTTAAATGACCTTGATCAGGCATTTGATTAGCATTCAAAGCAGGAATTTCATCATACCAGGGGTTTTGTTAAGGGAAATAATACTCACTAGACTGCTCATGGAAGGACTTGAATCTGTGAATGAAAACTTAACAAGAATTATTAAGTAGGCTTAACTTGACAGTATTGAGCAAAGTCATAGTACCTGATCTTGACTCATTAATTGGAATTCTTAAACCTCTGGTGGTTCCATCTCCTCAGATCCCTCAGGTCAAAGTAGCTACCTTTAACTACAGAGCTAATAACTGTCAGGCCTATAACTTTTATACTTCTCTTCCAGGCAGTAAATTCCAGGTCCTATCAATCTGGTTCAAAGCATATATTGCTGCCTACGATGTTGGTCTGAATGTGGCATCTGCCACCCGATATCGTCTTAGACTTGTACCATGTGACCAAAGTCGTGATTAACACATGCAGAGACCCAACAGGGATGGAAGCAGTCATTGGAAATGACTTATGTGGTGCAGTGGCAACACAGTATGCACTGAGTACCCCGGTCGAAGTTAGAATCTGTCGCGCACTACTATTCTCATTCTCCGCCGCCTTCTCACGGTGCTATCACTTATGAGCTCTCCAATGAACCCTGGAAGTCCCTGTGCTGGAGGATCCCTAGGGGCACTGAAGAAACTTGGGCAGCAAGTTAACCTAGAGTGTGGCTTGCATGCCTGCTGATGAGTTCCAGCTGTGTGCGGCAGCGTGTCCACGACTGAGAGGTGCTGGAGGAAGCAGTACTAACTGCAGTATCAGTCCTGTCTGCAAGTGAAAACGATCCTTCGGTGGCCTCATGAGCACACCTTAGGCTGCCGGATTTTCAAAGAACGCTCGGCTCCTCACCCAGGCTCCAAAGCCTAGCTGATCACTTACATACCTACTTGAAAATAATGAGAATGTCATTGCGGTTGAAGAGGCGAACACGGTGGACTCAGTCATGCATACCCTCCGGAGAACAGTTTAGGGTATGTTTGGCAGGATGTGGATTTAGGATTGTATCTGAGGTAGTACATTTGGAGAGTCTCCCCCTGTTGATGGGCAATGTACACTTCTCACCTATAGGCATCTCTCGTAATCCAATAACCAAATGGCCAGAAACGTATGACATGAGTTTGCTATTGAAGAAAAAAAGATACATACAAATTTCCCCATTCAATTTTAGGCAGTCAATAGAATTGTGGAGGTAAAGCCACAGACCCCAATTAAGAAGCTTTCACACTATATCAAGTTTGACAACAAATTGATTTGGGGGGTGTGTTGAGTGTAAGAGGATGTGGAAACAGAAAGAAGCAGACATGATTATGTAAAGAATTTGTTGTAGTTGATATAGTTGAGAAATAGGGGAATCAAAACACTGGGGTAATACAGTTCAACTGTTAAGCCAATGATTATAAATTAAAACAGTTAACCTTGAATCTCATAGAACATAACTGAAACTATGGGGTTCTCTCTAGTACGTACTTAAGAATGTACATTTTCCCACTGCTCCCATTTACCTGTTTCTTTCATCTTATGATCTAAGTTAAACTTTAGAATGAAAACTGTCATTTCTCCTGAGTTCATTTTGGAAGTAACTGTAAAACCTGCTGCCCTTGAATCAGATCCGTGACTATTGGGTTTGCAACAGGGAATAGGTAACAATCTGATACATCGCCAAAGTCCCTAATATTCTTAGTTTATATAAATCAGTGATTTAAATATGGTTAACAAGCCACATTATTAAGATGTCAATAACCTATAAATTATCTCAGGCTTGGTTCTATCTGTAGTGTTTATTTGAAAACCTAGGATGAGTTTTCCTTTATTGTCACAAAGCCTATTACCTCAGACAATAAACTCAATATTTATGAAGAGTAAATGCCTTTGGTACTAACAGGCCCTAATAGATACAACTCTTCTTTCTGATCACACTAAAAAATATTGGAAAGAAATTATTTCCCTGGTCATCAATTCTATGCCTGGCATTCAATAAACAAAGTGGAGTTCCATAAGAATAAGCTCCCCTGATTAATATTTGTAACTGACATGCTTTCATGATGAATATTTGTAAAGATTAACACTCAAGAGTATTTATATTCAAAGGAATTATCTATCAACAACAGTTGGTGTTTACGAAACTCATTTTAGCTTCTGCTCATTAGTCCCTGGCCCCAAATTAATGCAAATTTGTGGGCTCATTAGAATCACTTCTTTCAAGTGATATTTGCAGCATGAAAGTCAAATTAAAAAAAATCATTTGAAGAGTCATTTGGAGTTCATTAGATTTTATGACTAGCAATCATTTAAGATGTTTCCGTATATTGAGATCAGGTTTACACTTATTAATTTCCTTTTGCTCAACATTTAATTAGCAATTCAGAAGATTACTATTCTTAAAGATTTAGCTGCAGTTCAAGCTTCACGAATTTTATTGACTGCAAAGTCACCCCAAACTGAAAAATATCTTTACTAAGGATTTTAAGGCTTAAGCGGGTATCTAAATGACTGGAAAGAAAAATTGGAAGATGTCTCTTAACATTTTCTTAGTTTCTGAAAAAAATCAAATACATTTTGTCGCATGTCACATTAAGAAGCTTGACATTCTTTTCAAAACAGGACGATTTAATTTTAGGAACGTTAAAACTTCCTTTTACAAATATTTTATTTTGGAGACTAGTTCGTTCAAAAGAACATGGGTTATTATTTTTCATTATTATGCTTTCGTGTTTATGCATAGCATGCCTTCCAAGTTAAAATCTGGTCCTCTAAAATATATAAGTATCCCTCCTGTAAAAAATTAGCCGTACTGTTGAAAAAACAGAAATATTTGGCATAGGCCTCTGAGTGAGCTTGACAAACAAGTTAGGATGTGTTTCAACTGTATGGAATAATATTTTAGACTCTACCTAGAACAACTGGCCTGGTGCTATTGGGGTTACTCTATCTCAGAGGAAGATGGATTAGGGTACATGGGAGGATACTAAAGACTCAAAACTGCCACAGACTAACTTATGTGAAATCAACCGAAATTCAATATACAACAATACCATACAGTCAATGCTTGGGAAGCTGGCTATAAGCTTAGAACAAGTACCCCAGCAGGAACAACAATCAATATGTTTATAAGACTCTGAAGGTGAAAAAAACATCATTCATAGTGTGATGGCTTGTGCCTAAGTACATTAGCTTCTAGGACACTGGGGACAAACACAAACATACAAAGTAAGAATAAATCCAAGTTGCTTAACCTTCTACTATTCTCCTGAGTATTAAACCCAGACCAACTTTGGCCACTTGTAGGGGTGTCTTTTCTTCTTTATTCTCAATGTAAATACTTGCTCCTTGGGACACCAGCAATTTTGCTTCTTCCACTCTCTCTTCATCACAGGCTAAGTGTCTGCAATCAAAGACGACAAAGACTGAGTAATCACTACCAATTCTATGTAATGGTCAGTATTTCCTGACAGTCTAAACTGCCTATTATTATGTAGTTAATATGAAAAGTTACCAGGAAAGGAAAATCCATTTGCATGGGGGAAGACTTTACCAAGTTAAACATCAGTGGAACAGCCTTAGAATCCCAGATCATCCATAATTCTGGTCCTACTACAATAGAAGGGAATTAACTGCCAGCCTAAGGAACAACTTCTTTCTCTTAGGAAGACTGGAAGCAGTTTATGCCAATTACACCCAATAACTCAGGTTTAGGATTTAGAAAACTGAAAATTCATAATGTGCTAAGAGCAATTTCTGTGACTTCAATTTTGTATAAGTGGCTTAAAAGATTTTCTCTCACTTGATCCTTATATTGACCTCATAAGTTACTAGGTATTATTATTACCATTTGATAGTTGAAACTGTGACAGAAGTTAAAGTCCTTGCCTATGATGATAGGCTGAAGAATAAATGGGAGGGGGCGCTTCGTTCAGCACTTAAGAGTTTACAAGCAGGGTATTAGGCACTTTATATGTTATTTACTAAACCTCAAAGCAATCTAGTAAGGAAGACTTTGTTATCCTTATATTACAGGTGAGGAAATTAAGACTCAGGAAGATTAAGCAACTTTTCCACATTGTTTAATATAAGTATTTAATATAATTGATAACTGGCCAAGTTTGAATGGGGGAAACAGCATCTAGCTAATTCCAAAATCCTAGGCTCTTCTCAGGACCCTATGCTGCTTGACTCCCAGATTTCTCCCAGGTCGCTCTGCCTTTTTTGCTATGAAGAAAAGAGCTAGATAAGTAATTCATCCTACAGTCACTCATAACTACTGAAAATAGTTTTAAACTTAAGAGTTTAGAAAACAATATTTTTTAAAAGGTGGTTTAAAGTCACGTTATAAAAGACTGAATCCCATTTTGGACTAAAAAGATGACTCAGAATTTCTGGTTGAAAAATGTCACGATCATAAGAAGAAAAGTGGTCAAGTACTATGGAAAAAATATCACGACAGAGGATGTCCAGGTCATACACACAAAATCAATTCCACCTGGATTTGAGTTAAATACAAAGCAATTATCTCTCAAGTAAATCCAACGAAATGAAAAACAAAACAAAACCCTACAATAAAATACAGATGAATATTTAACTAATTTCAGGGTGAGGAAGGACTTACTAGTCATGGAAGAATTTTAATAGGGTTGACTTCATTAAAGTTGAAAACATCCGTTATTTGAAAAAAATCGTGAACTACACAAGATAACCCGGGAAAATATTCTAAACAAGGCAGAAGTTAATAATTTTACTATGTCATGGGTTCTTATAAAAGCAGTCAAAATAAATTCCCCTAAAGGAAACAGAGACACAAATATTAAACTTTAGAGAAGAAATGCAGTTAGTCGTAGGCATTAGAAAATGTTTAAATTCACTGATAATACAAAATGTGAATGATAACTATGAACTGTCATTCTTGTATAACATATGGATACTTTCAGTGTTGGTGAGGCTTCGACAGGCACACTCGAACTGCTATTGGGAAGATACAAAGATACAACTCCTCTGGAAGCAATCTGGCAATAAGCAGCAATTGTCATAAAATGTGTATGTTTGTTGACCTGGCAATTCTATTTCCAGGAATAGGTAATAATCAGCAATATGACCAAAGATTTTTGCACAAAGCTGGCCAATGTAGCATTATTTCTATAAGTAGAAAACTCAAAATAGTTTAACTCTATAGTAACAGATGAATGATTAAATTATGGCAATCCATAAAACAGAATTATAAATAGCCATTTAAAATGTTTAAAAATATTTAATAATACTGGAAACCACTCACAATCTACTATAAGGGGGAAAAAAGAAGACATCAACTACATACACACTATGATCCCAATTTTGCAAAAAAATGTAAAATATGTATATTTGCCTATAAGAGACTAGGAAGACACATGGAAATGTTATCAGTGTTATTTCTGTGTGGCAAGATGATAGGCAATTTTAATTTTTATATTTTTGAATACTTTCAAATTTCTTTGCCATAAACATGTATGACATTTATAAGCAGAATTTTTTTAAAAAAGCAACTATGTGTAAGAATTAGTGTAAGAGGGCTAATGTCAGATAGAATACAAATGACTGCTACTTGTCACTTACAGAGGAGTGTTACCCTCAGTGTCTTGGATATTTGTGGATGCTTTGTAGTAGAGAAGGATATGAATCATCTTCAAGTTACCCTTGGCTGCGGCCCGGTGCATTGCTGTAGCCTCATAATGGTCCTTGGCATCTGGGTTAGCCCCGCCTTCCAGTAACATGACAGCAATCTGGAAATTTGGAGAAGATGCAGAGAGCTACTTGTGTTATGTGCACAGGTTTAGAACTCAAAAGTCGCAGCATATGAATGAAACCTCACCTCATGTCTGTTTTTGGAAGCTGCATAATGTAGGGGAGTACAGCCATTTTGATTGACAGCATTCACTTGAGCACCTTTTCCCAGAAGGGCTTTTACAATCTCATCCCGGCCAGCAGAAGCAGCAATATGAAGAGGAGACCAACCTGCCTGTAAGAGAGACAGGCAATGCAAAGAGCAGGAGGAAAAGTACAGGGAGTGGTGCTAACATTTAGGCAGGTTTTACAAAATTACGTGAGAATAGTTTAAAATGATCATATTCTCTTTCTCTCTTTAAACACCGCAAGCAATTTGGAAATCAGAATATACACAAAAGGGTGTGCCCCGATGGAAGGTCAGTTGCCTCTGAAGGACATAGGCCACAAAACCCTGGGTTCAAGTCTCGGATCCAGAGGGAAACAACCAGTGTGAACAACTAAATGGAAATAAAATAAAATACGCCTTTCTCCTCTCTTTCTGTCTGCCCACTCTCCTTCATTCCTGCCTGTACCTTTCCCAAAAAAAGAATAGACAAAAAAGAAAAGCCACCAATAATCTCATAGCACAGATAAAACAATATGTAAGTCTAATTTCAATGTGCTTTCCACTTGGGATCACAGGATATAAAGTTCTCTGAGTTACGTTTCCCAGTTTCCACTTATATGTTGGGAAGGTTTTTCTATGTTACTCTTGAGAATCAATTGGTTGCATATTATTTTACTACATGGAGCAACCGACTGTATTCAACCATTCCTTCATTAAATTGTTTCTGATTCTTTGTTATGATAACTATTACTTCAGTGAACATCTGTGAAAAGGAATCTTTGCCTATGAAAGTTTCCATCCCAAATCAACCTAAATACCTACTGATGGATGACCGACTATGGAAGCTATGGTATTTATACCTAATGGAACTCAGTACTCAGTAACTAAAAAAGATAAAATCCTGCCTTTTGCAACAACCCGCATGGAACTTGAGGTGATTATGCTAAGCTAAATAAGCCAAGAAGACAAAAATAAGTACAGGATGGCTTCACTCAGAGGCTGATCCATAAAGAAACAAAATGAATGAATTGACAAAATACAACAGAATCCCCAGGGTGTTAAGACTGTGGTTATGGGGGAGTGGGAGGGGGGAGTGGGGTGAGAAAGTGAGGTGGAAAGAGAAAAAGTGCTTGTGCCAATGTGAACTAGAACTCTGGTGACAGGATGTGATACGATAAGCACATTGACTGAGGTATGAATCTATTATCCAGAAAATCATATGGTAATGTAAGCAAAAGAAACGATTAAAAAAAGTTGCGATCCTTATTCTAATATAACCAATGCCATTACAATAACTGTCTAGATATTGGAAAAGATATTTAGGTTCCATTATTGAGGCAATATTCATCAAAAATCCCAATAAAACAAAAGTTTTGTTGTCTTTTAGGGGTCATCATAATAGGACTTGACCTGCATGCTTACCTTAATACGCAGGCTTCAGTAAATACTAGCCTGGAGTCTAAAGATAACTGGGAATTTATCAACTGAGCCTAGTACTCACATCATCTTTATCATTCACTGGCACTCCAAGTTGCAGCAAGAATTCAACAATTTCTGTATGTCCGGCTGAGCATGCCCAATGCAACGCAGTTCTACTGTCCTACACGAGAAAAATAGAGGCAGGGAAATCAATATTCTTGAAGTGAAAAGAGGAAGAAAAGCAGAACAAATTCATATTGGGGTCAGCAAACATAGTTTGAAAACAAGAGTGAAGAGCACAGAATCCTCAGGTAGGTAACATTAAACCATACTATTTATTAGTATAAGAGAGACCAATGTTTTGGTAAGATGGGGAGAATACACTGATGAGCAGAAATATACATAGTCTGGGCAGAATAAGTCATGAAAACAGTAGAGCCAAGACAAAGCAGAAAGCCTGGGCTGTTTACATTTTTATGTATTTTTCGGTGAGACACTGCTGAGTTTTACAAGTATCATCTCATTGAAACCTCATGATCCCATACAATGGCTATTGTTCCCATTTTAGAGATAAGGAAACTAAGACTCCTCAGGGTAAGCAACTTGTCCAAGGTCACACAGATAATGAATGGTGAAGTTGGGACAAACCCCTCTAATTTTTATTTTATGTAGTTGTTTTGGTTGCTCATCCTGCTCGCCCAAACTCCGCTGACCCCAGGACTTGCACCCTCAAACCCCAGTCCTTGGGATGTATATGGACTATGGCTGGTGGCCTTATCCACTAGGCCACCAAGGTGTGCCACCCCTGTCTTTCTGATACCAAAATTTCTGATGTTCTAGAAAGAAAAAATGACTCTTCTGGGGAAAGAAAGCTCAAAAAGCTAGTTGAGATTATCTATGTAACTATCCAGAAAACACCACGAATGGAATCAGAGAGCTACAAAATTACTATTTTCTAAATCGAAATTCACATTGTATATCTAGATTTAATAACTATTTTGCCATATTTGTTTTATCTAGTATTTTTCCTGGCTGAGTTAAAAAATACTATCATGAATCTTGCTCCTTAAATATTTCACTATCTAAAAATATGGATTCTTTCTTACATAGCTATGAGTTCATGATTACTCCTATTAAAATGAAAGTCGAATTCTTTTTAACATCTAATGCCCAGTCTGCATTCAGATTTCCCCAACTTTGCTCCAGAAGTCTTTTCCCAGTTGGCTTGTTTCAATCAGGATCTGCTTATTGAGGGCACCATGAATCTTTCTAGAAACTCAGGGTGAAAGCATGAGGATTCTTTAAGCAGGAGGGTAGAGAGATACACTTCCCAATGTCCACTTCGGTTCCACCTCTGCCGGGAAGGCACATTCATTCCTCAAACTAATCCCACTCATCCATCAAGATGTAACCAACCTTCCCTCCTTTGCTAATATTTCAATATTTCTGTTTGTGAAATCCAAAATAGTACCATATTCGACTCTTCTAAGAGAATACCTCAGGTCCTCCCACTGTATGTTCTGAAGGCAACGTGTAAATTTCTCTCCCAACTATTTACACTGTGTAATTGGACATGTGTTTTTGTGATTACTTCGTTAAAGTCTGCTCCTTCAATTCGACTCTTTCTCTAGCATCTAGCAAATTGCCTGGCGTAGAGGCAGCATTCTGTTGCACACATTTCACTGAATATAACCACTACTAAAGAAAGACATTAAAAAAAAAAGCTTTCCCCCGCTCAAAGTTTGGGCATTTCTGAGAAACGCGGTGAACGTTCTGGAAATATCCAAAGTTCACGGAGCTAAGGACTGCCCCCGCCCTCCCCCGCGCGACCCCAAATATTTTAGGTCTCTGGGGCTAGCTCCTGCGGCCCAATTCCGAGTCCTGAGGTGACCCGGGGGTAAGGATGGGACAGTGGGGGCGGGAATCCGGCCCCACGGAACCTGTCTCACCGAGGGCCTGGCGGCTCGGCAGCCATTTAAGGCTTCGCTATCGCCGCCGCCAACACAGGTCCCGGCGCGGCTTTACCTGGTCAGTTCTCGTAGCGAGAGATTTATCCGCTAGAATCCTCTCTTTCAACTCCTCCAGCTCCCCGCTGTAGGCCAGGTTGCAGACCATAAGGTTAGACACACACCCCTCCATTTCGCTTTCCCAGGATCTCCGCGAAGCACAGCCAAGGTCCACCTCAACTGGCCGGCTCCGGCTGTCAATCAAAAGAGCCGCTAGACTTGCACCAATCGCCAAGCGCCCTCGTCCTTCTGGGCTTTTCCCATCGCGAGGCGCCTCTGGGAGTTGCAGTCTGAGCCGCAATTCCGGGCAGGGAGGCGCCTTTGCCGCTGTCGCGGACTCGGCTCCTAGCAGCGCGGAACTACAAGTCCCAGGGTCGCTGGCGGCCACCATAGTCAAGTGGCCGGTGGAATTGGCCCAGGATGACAGCTGGAGAATGGAGTCAGGTACGGGGTGCGGCTTCTTGCGGGACCCGGGTGGGTGATCACTGTTGGGCCACAGAGTTGGCCACACAAAACGGGCGTGGGGTCGTGGCAAGAGAGTTATGGGAGCCTAAATGTCCAGTTCCACGGGGGCCCTGTCCGGCAGAGGCAGGCGGAAAGGACAACGTTTGAAGCTGAGAACTAACTCCTGAGCTCCTACTGGTGACTATGGCTACCCTCCCCCTTTCCTGCCGCTGCCAAAGGATTGGGAAGAAGTAGGGGTTAATTCTGACATCTCGGTGGAGTGGCATGAGGGCAGGATTCTGTGACAGCAGTGATAGCATATGACACCATAGTAAGGTGATGTGCCAGGGTGATGCCAAAGACAGGGGTGATGCCACAGGAGCCACTTGATATCTAAGAGACTTCGGTGAGTCCGTCGCCTGGTGACATCACAACTTGATGGGGGTCAACTTGATACTTTGGTGTGATGTTGAACTTTTAATATCAAGATAATAAGGATGACATCAAAGCTTGCTAGAACTATTAAGCTAAGAGTGCTTCTATTTGTGAAATCCAAAATAGTACCATAGCAGAAGAGATGTAACTCTTATCCTTCTTAGGACATATCCAGAAGGGTGTTATGCCACAGCTAGGTAATAAGAATACGTTCAAGAAAGAGACTGATTATGTTTATATTTATTCTGTTATGGTGTAAAAAGGGTTTGGCAAACTTTTTTTTTTTTTGAAGGAAAGGTCCAGGCAGGAATGAAGGCAAGTAGGCAGGCAGGCAGACAGAAAGAGAGAGGAGGAAGAAGCATTTTATTTATTTTTATTTAGCTCTTCATCTTGGTTGTTCACCCCGGGCCTCAGACGCGAACTTGGGTCCTTGGGATGTCTGTGAACTGTATACTCTTGGCAGGAAGTAGTGAACCTAAAAACTACTCCACCAGGGTGCGAGGCCAGATAGTAAATATTTTAGACTTTGTGGGTCAAAAGGCAAAATCGAGATTATTTTGTAGGTACTTACATAACAAGAGAGAAAATGAATTTCAGCATGTTTATTGATTAAATTAAAAATATAATAATAAATTCAATACTTTTGGTAATACTGTTCATGAGATTAATGAGATTCTTTTGGGGGATAACGATTATTTTTTATTTGGCGCTCACAATGTTCTCTGTCATCAAAATCGTTCGAAATGTCCATCATTAGTGCTGATCTGTAATGAGATTCTATTTGATTTTTGAAAACGTCTTTTCACATATGTACGTACTACCAGATACTGATATCAATAAGCAAGCATATTCTTTTTATTTTTATTTAAGTAAAATTTTATTTCAGAGTAGCTTTAGATTTATGGAAAAGTTGTAAAGATAGTACAGGGTTACTGTGTACCCCTCAACCAGCTTCCCCTACTGTTCTTTTTCCGATTTTTCACAACTTTATTGAGACAGACTTTTATCACAAAATTCACCCATTTAAAATGTATAATTCGATAGTTTTAACAACTTCCCTGAGTGGTGTTCCCCACCCTAATCAGCTTTGGAACATTTTCACTCTCAAATAAGATTTCTCATACTTATTTACAGTTAATCCTGCTTCTGTCTCCAGCCCCAGGTAACTGCTCATCTGCTTTCTGTCTTTACAAATTTGCCTATTCCAGACATTTCACCTAAATGAACTCATACCATATGTGGTCTTTTGTGTCTGGCTTCCTTCACTGAGCATAATTTTTTAAGGAACATCTATATTGTAGCATGTATCCATACTTTTTTACTTTTTATTGCCAAATAGTTTTCTACTTTATGTACTTAACATATTTTGTCAGTCTGCTCATCAGCTGACAGACAAGTGGGTTGTTTACAGTTTGGGACTATTATGAATGATGATGTAAGAACATTCGTGTGCAAGTCTTCGTCTGCATATCTGTTTTCATTGTTCTTTGCTAGATTCATAAGAGTGGAGTTAGTGGATCCTATGGCAAATAAATGTTTAACCTTTTTAAGAAACTGAAAAATTATTTTCCAAAAGCAGCAGCACTATTTTGCATTTCTACCAGCAATATATGAAGAGTTCTGTTTTCCACATTCTTACCAACATATATTATTGTTTATCATTTTTATTATAACTACTTTAAGTGAGTTTGAAATGATATCTCCTTGTGGTTATAATTTATATTTCCTAATGACTGATGATGATTATCATATTTTCCTGTGCTTATTGGTCATTTATATATCTTCTTTGGTGAAATATCTGTTCATATTTTCCCTTTTTTAATTGAGTTATTGTTTGTATTGTATTACTGTTGTTAGAATTATTTCTCTATTTTGCATACAAGTTCCTATCAAGTATATGATATATGGATATTTTCACCTAATCTGTTGCCTGTCTTTTCACTTTCATAAATGTGCATTTTAAAGTGCAAAAGGTTTAAATTTTCATAAGGTCCAGTTAATAATGTTTTCTTTTATGGACTATGGTCTTGGTTTTGCTCTTATACCTAAGAAATCTTTGCCTAACCCCAGGTCTCAATAATTTTCTCCTACAAGATTTATTGTATTAGTTCTTACATTTAAATCTGTGATCCATTTTGATTTCATTTTTATGTACAGTGTGTGGTAAGGTTCTAAGTTCACATTTTTGCATGTAGATATTCAGATTGTTCAAACACCATTTGCTGGATCCCTTGTCATTAACATCTTACATTGCTCAGCTATATTTATCACAACTGGTAAACCAATATTGACATGTTACTATTAAATCCACACTTTATTCCAATTTCACTAGTTTATCTCTGAATGATGTCCTATCCAGAATTCCTCATTACATTTAGTCTTTATGTCTAAAGGGAGCTTCCTCTGTTCTGTGAGTTTCCCAAATTTTCCTTGTTTTGATGACTTTGGTAATTTTTGAGGAGTACTGGTTAAGTACTGTGTGGAAAATCCCTCAATTTGGATTTGATGTCTTTCTCATAATTAGACTGGGGTTATGTTTTCTTGGGAGAAAGTCTACAGAAATGAAGTACCATTCTCATGTACTGTTAAGAACACACAGCATGTGGTTTTAATTAAGTGTATTCATTGCTTGAGATAGAATTCTCTTAGATTTTCTTAGTATTTGCCCTTGAGCCAGTCCTTGCATTGCAGATCCATCTATTCCAGCAGGAATTTAGGTGAAAGTCTCTCAATTGCAATTTAATAGATTTTAGAATATGGAAATTCCTTCTGCACTTGCCTCAAGGTAAAACAACCACTGATAGAACTGTACTTTAAACTCAGAAAATAGATATGCTACAGATTTGTGTAGGAATGGATATCTTTTCTTGTTTTGACTTTTTGGAAAGTCGGTTTTATTGGAGTATAATTTACACACAGTAAATCTTACTCTTGTTAGGTGTAAAATTCAACACATATATATATGTGTATATATATATGCGTTTAATTGAAAAACTTTACACATGCATGCATATATTTGTTTAATTACTACCACAATCAACATCAGAATATTTTCATCACTCCCGAAAGTTCCTTCATGCCTGTCTGTGATCAGTTCTCTCCTACTCCTAGCTTTTTTTGACAACTATTAAATTGATTTCTTACTCTAGTTTTACCCTTTTTAATGTATGATTGAATGACTACTATTATATTAGTGTACTGTCTTCCTTTATAGACAATGTGTTGTGCTTTATTTATCGTAGAGTTGTATTACTATCAGGACAATCATATTTCCATCACCCAAGAAATAAATTTCATGCCCATTTTAGTCACTCCCCATTTCCACGTCCAGCCATAGGCAACCATTAATCTATTTTCTGTCTCTATGGGTTTTCATTTTCTAGGCATTTTCTATAAATAGAATGATAGAATATGTGGTCTTATGTGCCTGGCTTCTTTCACTCAGTGCAATGTTTTGGAAGTTTATCCAAATTTTAGCCTGTTTCAGTTCTTCCTTCCCTTTTATGGCTGAAAATATTCCATTGTGTGTCTGTACTACATTTTTTATCCATTTATTGATTTATAGACATTTAGGTTATTTCCACCTTTCGGTTTTTATGAGTAATACTTCAGTGAACATTCGTGTACAGGTTTCTGTGCAGATATGTGTTTTCATTTCTCTTGGAACATATATAGGCATGAAATTGCTGGGCCATGTGCTTACTCTGAAGGAAAGTGTGAGGAACTGTGAGACTCTTTACCACAGGGGCTGTACCAGTTTCCTATCCCACCAGCAATCTAGAAGGGTTAGAATTTCTCCACATCTTTATCAACACATGTTAATGTCTTTATTTTATATTATAGCCATTTTAGAGGATGTAAAGTGCTATCTCATTATGTTTTTGTTTGGACTTGAGAGCGTGGGAAGTGTATAAAAGCATCTTGATATTACTTGTGATTCAAACAATGTTATTTGTCAAAGTGATTTTGGTACAGTGTATGTTTCACATATAAATGCTGTTTGGCCTTGTAATTTTAGATTGAATTAATTTAGAAACATTATCAAGTCTGTAGCAAAATCTTATTTCCAGAGCTTTTCAGTGTTTGATAATAGTGGTCAGAGCAGTTCTTCTGACAGTTAAAAAATATGAAAATCATTCCTACCTTGTTTACCATATAAAAAACATGAAGTGGACTTAATTTGGCCTGCCAGATGTAGTTTGCTAGTGACTAATGTAGATTAAAAGTATCCTGTATTTAGTAGGTGTTCAATAAGTATTTATTCAGTTGATTGCAGAGGTACTGTATGCTTGTGTGATTTTCACAAAAGATCCGGTGTGGTAACATTTCACCACAATAATATACAAATGAATTGGTTATAATTGCTAGAAGCAGTTGGAAAACCAATCCAAGTTCTTCTCTTACTAAGTGACACATTGAATAATCTTTTTTAGACAGTATGTTGTGCTTTCATTTTATTTAATAGGACATAGTGGTTGACTTTCAATTCTGAGTCCCTTAAGGTCTCATAAGGTATCTGAGGTAATGCTTGACTTTTTGAAAGCTGCACGACTAATCTATCTCTAAGGGAAAAGGTCTCTTTTCTTTTGTCACTGGCCACAAATTATGGAGGAGCAATGTAGTTGCTCTCTGTCTATTGAGAGTCAAAGGAGGGTCTTGTTAAGTACTGACTCCCTTGCTACTCATATGACTGAATGTTCTATATTGCCTTTTCTGCTGGTCACCCAGATTCTAGATCCTAGAACAAGCCACATTTATTTAATACTTACATAATAATATTAAGAATAACACTTACAGATCTCCTGTCTCAGATATTGGGCTTATCTCATTTAATCCTTCCAAACAATCCTATGAGGTAGGTATTATTGTCCCCTGCCTCCCAAGTTCCTACCCGCTTTTTTAAAAAAGAGAATGCCAACCCAAATAAGTAAAATACCATGCCCAAGATCACACAATTTAGTAAAAGTTGGAATTAAAATGGAAATCTAGGACAATTCTACCCTAAAAACTGAGCATTTAACCACTCCAACATACTGCTCAGTATTACTGAAGATGAAATTGTGTGTAAATGCAGATGTCAGATAAATGCAATACTAATTGCTGTCAGCTCTTTGGGCCATGGCTCTACCTGGGATTGTGGGGAAATGACATCATTTTCATTTTCTATAGCAGCGCTGTCCAATAGAATTTTTTGTGATGTTGGAAAAGTTCTATATCTGTACTGTTCCTATATGGTAGGCACTAGCCACATATGGCTACTGAGCACTTAAAATGTATCTAGGAACTAAATGTTAAAATTTAATTTAATTTTAAATCAAAATAACTTTCTGTGGCTGGTGGTTATGTTAGGATAGTGAAGAAAGAGGCAATTCACCGCCAGCCCCCACAACTTGTTCCTTTCTAATAACCACTAAATGTTTTACACAGTGCAAATATTCTTCCACAGCGCACCTGGAAATGAATATATTCTATGGTGAAACAAATTTGAGGTCATCCTGCACAGGGTATATGCAAATCAATTAACTGCCTGACAATCACAGTACTAGGTTCTGGGTTATCCGGAATGAAACTTCTCCATTTCCACTTTTTACTAGAATAAGGTTTGAACAGCTGACTTGAAGACCCTTTGTAACTGATTTTTCATTGCTTGCAGATGTAATTTGTTTATGTGGCTTATTGTCAGCACCCACAATTACAATTGCCTGGTTTAAGATGAGACTTTTAAGCCTGTGGCTCTAATATTTTCTTAAAGACAAATGTCCTTGGTATTGTATTTCACTAGCCTATACTAACTTTCCCCCTTTAAATTCTATCCCTTCACAAAACTGACATATTGTTATAGGGTATGATAATAAAACACTTTCTTTACTTATCACCTGAATTTAAGCTTCTACACTCTTGTTGCTGAGTTACTTGCTTTACTTTCTCTCCCAAACTTTTTATTAGGAATATTAACTCAAAAAAAGTTGCAAAAATAGTATAGAAAGCTCCATATATTCTTCATCTGATTTACCTCGATTTGCATTTTACATTTGACATAGCTGTAATATCAAACCAGCAATTGACATTGGAATGATGTGTATGTACACTTCTGTTATTTTATTGCAGCTGTAGATTTGTGTTACTCTCACTGCAGTCAAGATAAAGAAACATCCATCACTACAAAACTACTACTTTATAGTCACACCTACCACTTACCCCATTATTCATAACCCCTGAAAAACAATGATTTCTCTTTATAATTTTATCTTCTGACATTGATATTAATAATTTGTCTTCTTATTTTATTTGCCAATCTTGCTAGAGGTTTGCCTGTGTTTCTGATCTTTTCAAAGAACCATCTTTAAAAGTTTCATTTACTGAAATAAATTTATATTTCATCTATTTCAGTTAATGCATCTGGTCCTGGTCTTTTCTTTGTTGAGCTTTTTTTTTTGTTACTGATTCCATCTCCCTACTAGTTATAGTTCTGTTCAGATTTTCAATTTCTTCATGATTCAGTCTTGGAAGGTTGTATATTTCTAGGGACTATTCATTTCATCTAGGTCATCTAATTTGATGATGTATAATTATTTGTAGCACTCTCTTATAATCCTTTTAACTTCTGTGGCATCTGATGTATTATTGCCTCTTTCATTTCTGATTTTATCTGCTTGAGTCTTCTCTCTTTTTAGCTAATGTTGGTAAAGGTTTATCAATTTGTTGATCTCAAAAAAAACAGTATCACTGATTTTTAAAATATTTTTCTATTCTGTATTTTGTTTATGCTCTAATCTTAGTTATTTCCTTCCATCTGCTAACTTTGGACTTATTTTGTTCTTTTTCTGTTTTCTTGAGGTATAATGTTAGATTGTTTATTTGAGAACTTTCTTGTTTTTTTTAAGGACATATGCAGGCAGGAATGATAGCAAGCAGAGACAGGTGGAAAAGAAGAAAGAAGAAGCATTTTGTTCAATTTTTATTTGGTTGTTCATCTTCTTCCTCCCTAGCCCCAGGTGGTGAATCTGGGTCCTTGGTATGTGTGTGGACTATGCTGGCAGACTTAACTCTTAAGCCAGGGCATGGTAGAGCTTTCTTCTTTTTACATGTATACATTTATCACTATAAAGGTCTATCTTAGGACTGCTATTGTTGTATCCCATAAATTTTGATATATTTTACTTCAATTTTCACTGATCTCAAGATATTTTTTAATTTCTCTTTTGATTTATTTTGTGACTAATTCGTTGTTCATGAGCGTGTTTTAAATTTCCACATATTTGTGAATTTTCCAGTTTTCTTCTGCCATTAATTTATACTTTCATTCTATTGTGATTGGAAAATATAGTA
This sequence comes from Solenodon paradoxus, assembly GCA_004363575.1. NCBI lineage: Eukaryota > Metazoa > Chordata > Mammalia > Eulipotyphla > Solenodontidae > Solenodon > Solenodon paradoxus. The sequence continues at coordinate 8,908 of RJWH01007572.1, read as the reverse complement.
TGATCTAAATCTTTCAAAATTTTGAAAAACTTGTTTTGTGACCTGTCCTGGAGAATGTTCTGTGTACACTTGAAAAGAATGTGTATTCTGCTGCTATTGGGTGGAATGTTCTGTATATATCAGTTGGCCTATTTGGCCTATAGTGTTGCTCAAGTCTTTTTTTTTTTCTTAACTGATCTTTTGTCTTTTTCATTCTTTTTCCTTTTTGTTTCTCTGACTGTATACTTTTATATAAACTCTCTTTATTTCATTTATTTTTTTTGCATATTCAAGTCTGCTGTTGAACCCATCTAGTGATTTTTTTTCATTTGGTTAACATATTCTTCAGCTCTAAATTTTTATTTTTTGTACTTAATATTTCCTACATTTTTTATTGATGTTCTCATTCTCTTCATATATCATTTTCTTGAACTTACAGATCATCTTTATTATGGTTATTTCGAATTATTTGTCAGATAATTCATATACCTCTCTTTAGGAAAAGACAGATACCAACCAGAGCAAGAAATTATGGTTTCGGGAGATTTATTTGTTCGTCTTTTTTTGTCCATGTTTTCCTGTTTGTCATGTAACTTTGTGTTCTGATCTATGTGTTTGAGAAAACAACCACTTCCATCAGTCATTATGAACTGGCTTGTTTTAGTTTAAGACCTTCACCAATCAGCCTGACTAGAGATTCTGCAGTTTCTGAAACTGCATGGTCACATGTGCATTAACATGTATGTGTGCGTGCGTTTGTGTGTGTGACTTCTCTGGGCCTATACATGCAATTTTATCAGAGAGACTTGCCAGTTTCTTTCTTTTTTTTTTTTTGGAGCTTGAAATTTCTTGCTCTGGCTTCTGTGCATCTGCACCAGTACACACTCTCTTATCCTGCAGCAGCAAGCTGCCCTGCCTCTTTTGTTCTCAGTGGTCATCAGGCATTCAGTCTATGACAGCTCCCTGTTAGTGCCCCAGTTCAGATGAGATACATTCCAGTTACTTAGAGAGCCCTCTGAAAATCCAGAATGCTGGATGCACATTTCACTCCTCTCCTTCTGTCTTGAGGGAGAAGCCTCAGGTTGTTCAATTTCTGATTACGCTGAGCCATGCCAGGCTCATTAAGCTACTCTCTGTCTTCCTCAGTGGTCCCTAAGGAATCCAAAGTATGTCAGTTCTATCATTGCTCTGAGTGAGGTGAGACAGATATCAGTTCCTTGGACAGCCCTCCAAAAAGCCAGAGTGTTAGAGGCATGCCCTGCTCTTTACTTTCTCCCTGGAGTGTGTGCTGGGACATTCTCTCTCAACATTGAGCTGTACTAGTTTGTGGGAGGGCTGATGTAAGCAAGGCTAGATAGCTCTTCTTACTGATCTCATTGAGATTGTCCTCAACACCTCGGGTTCTGTAAATTCCTAACAGGATTCTAAAACTCATGTATTTTTTAAATCAGTATTTCTGTGGGATGGGGGCAGGGGCTAGGATTTTTCTGCCATCTTGTTTACATGTAGCATATTTTGGTATGTTGTGTTTTGATTTTCATTCGGCTCAATGCATTTTTTAACTTCCTTTTAGACTTCCTGCTTGTGCAATGAGTTGTTATTTAGTCATGTGTTGTTTGATTTCCAAATGTTTACAAACTTTCTGTTACTGATCTCTAGTTTAATTCTATTATAGTCAAAGCAGTACTCTGATTTTAGTTATTTTAAATTTATTCAGATTTGTTTTATCATTCAGAATATGGTCTATCTTGGGTTTTATGAGGACTTGAAAACAATGCATTTTGCTGTTATTGGACAGAGTATTCTATGTATGTCAATTAAATGTTATCAGTTGACTCTTGTTTAGATTGCTGTGCTCTTACTTTCTATCCAGTATATTTATCAACTTTGAGAGTGGATTGTTGAAGTCACCCAATAATTGTTGATTTATCAGTTTCTCTTTTCACTTCTAAAGTTTTTGCTTCATGTATTTTAAGTCAACCTAATGTTTGATGTGTATACATTTAGAATTTCTATGTCTTCTTGGTGGATTAAAACTATTATTAAGCAATTTCCCTCTATCCCTGGCATCTTTCTTTGCTCTGGAGTTTACTTTATCTGATGTAAATATAACCACTATTGCTTTTTTAAATTAGTGTTTGTGTGATGTGTCTCCTTCTACCATTATATTTTTAATCTACCTATAATTGTGTTATTTGAATTTGCCTTTTTTAATAAAATTAAATCATTTTTAAGTTCTGTTGATGTGACATATAACTTTGTTTAAGATGCATAATGTAGTGGTTTGAGATATATATATATATATATATGTATATGTGCGTGTGTGTATATATATAGAGAGAGAGATGATTACCACAATAATTTAGAATTTAGTTAACATCCATCACTTTACACATTTTCCCCTTATGATGAGAACTTTTAAAATTTACTCTCTTAGCAACTTTTAAATCTATAATTCAGTATTGTTAACTATATTAATCATGATCTACTTTACATATCCAGAACTTATTTCTCTTATAAATGCATGTTTGTACCTTTTAACCACTCATTCAGTTCCCCATCCCTGCCTCTTACCTTTGGCAACCATAAGTCTAATCTCTGCTTCTATGAATTTAATTTCTTTAGATTTTACATATACATGAGATATGAATTGTATTACTTGTTGACAACATATAATTGAGTTATATTTTTATTTACTGTACTACTGTTTGTCAGTGGTGACAAAGTCTCTTAGTCTTTCTTCATGTGAGAATGTCTTGATTTCCAGGAAATTTTTGCTGGACATAGAATTTTGGTTGACAGTTATTTTTTTCCCCAGCATTTGAAAGATATGTCATTTCCTTTTGGAGTCTATGGTTTCTGATAAGATATCTGCTCTCATTCATATTGTTTTCCTTTTGTAAGTAAGGTATAATGTATCTCTCACTTCTTTCAGGATTTTTTTCTTTTTCTTCAGTTTTTAGTGATTTGATTATTATGTGTTTCCATGTGAATTTATTTGGATTTATTCTGTTTGGGATTCATTCAACTTCTTGAATATGCAGATTTAGGTGTTTTACCAAATTTGGGAAATATACAGTCATTTATTTATTTCTTAAAGGACTTCATTTTTAAGAGAAGTTTTAGGTTCATCAGCTATTGTTGAATATTTCAGCACCATTGTTTCTCCTCTACTTCTGGGACTATGACATTAAACTTGATTATTTAATATATTGTTATAGTTCTATCTATCCCTAAAGCTCTGTTCATTTCATCTAAATTTTTTCTTCTGTTGATTAGATTGAATGATTTCTGTTTTTCTAGCATAAATTTCGTTGATTCTTTCCTGTATTGTCTTAATTTAATTCATGAGTCCATCCAGAGAGTTTTTGTTTTGTTTATTATATTTTTCAATTCTAAAGTATCTATTCACATCTCCTTTATAGCTTCTATTTCTTTGATGAGACTTTCTGTTTATTAAATTTGTTTCGAGCATGTTTTAAATCGCTTATTAAAGCATTTTTATGATGGCTAATTTAAAAAATATTTGTTGGATTATTTCAACATATGTGTCATTTCAGTGTTGATTTCTGTTGGTTCTCTTTTTTCACTCACCTGGTGGCATTCCTGGTTCTTTGTGATGAGTGATTTTTCTACTGTATACTGGACATTATAAGATTCTGGATCTTATATACATCTTCTGTTTTGGCAGGTCTGCTGACTCTACTGTAATGGGGGAATGCTTTGTTATTGCCAGGTGGGGTGGGATTCAAGGTTCCCTGCTTACCATTCATTGATGCTGGGATAAGAGTAGGAGCACCTTATCATTGGACAGGGGTGGAATTTCAGGCTCCCCTTTAGACCTACTGACACCATTCTGATCCAGAGAAAAGGACATTTGCTATAGCTAATAACCTCCACTTCAATAATGTTCTGGAGGACTGACAGGAATGAATGTCCATATCCTTGCCCAGCCTTTTATAAAACCATCTCAGAGAGAAATAGAAAGCTTTATGTGACCAAAGTAGACATGTGGGCTCCCTATTTGGTCTCTGCTGATAAGTGTGGGTGTGGGTTCAGAGTTTTTTTCTGCAGTTCTTAAAGTATGGCAGTTATTGTCTAAAAGTTTTCTGTCTTGCTAGATTATCCCTTCCTTGTTCTTTCAGCTTGAACTTTTGGGGGAAATTTTGTTGTCTACTCATTGGTAGTTCACGGTTTTGACTTCTCCTTCCCCAAGTCTAGGATGTATTACTCTAAAACAAAACCTAGGGAACTCATTGCCATGTTCTTACTTGGGTCTTGAGGTCAGCAGCCAGACTATTACGTTATCTCTACCTTTCAAAGTTATATATCTATATGAACATTATTTCCTGTAGCCATCCTAATGGGTATGAGGTGATAGCTCATTGAAATCTTGATTTACAGTTCTCTGATGACTAGTGATGTTCAGCATCTTTTTATATGCTTATTGGCTATTCTTATATCAACTTTGGAGAACTGTCTATACAAGTCCTTTGTGCATTTTTAAATCAAGTTCTTTTTACATTTTTTTAGTTGTAGGAGCTCATCAGAGATACTAGAAAATAATTCCTTATCAGACATATTATTTGCAAATATTTTCTCCCATTCTATAGGATGCCTTTCCACCGTTGATTGTGTACTTTAATGCATGAAAGTTTTTAAAGTTTGATGCAGTCTTGTTTGCCTATTTTTGCTTTTGTTGTTTACTTTTTTGTGTCGTATCCAGGAAATCATTGCGTTGTCTAATGTCATGAAACTTCCCCCATCTTTTCTTCTATGTAATTTATACTTTTAGTTCTTATGTTTAGGTCTTTATTCTATTTTGAGTTAATTTTTTATATATGATAAAGGTCAAATTTTACTCTTTTACATGTGACTATTCAGTTTTCTCAGCACCACTTGTTGAAGAGACTGTCTTTTTTTTTTCTGTTGAGTGGTCTTGGCACTATTGTCAAAAACCATTTGACCATATACACAAAGGTTTAACTTCTAAATTACCTCTTCTATATTGGTCTATTTGTCTGTCTTTATGCTGGTACCACTGCTCATCTGCTATGGGCAGCAGTTGTGCCATGCAGAAAAGAATTTGTGGGAACAGTGAATGATACCCCATCCATAGTTCTGTAACTTTGAAATATTTTTTGAAATTAGGGAGTATGCATCATCCAACTTTGTTCTTCTCCTTCAAAAAAATTTTGGCTATTTGGGGTCCCTTGAGATTCCATATAAATTTTAGAATGAATCCTTCTGTTGCTACAAAAAATGCCGTTGTGGTTTAAGGGATTGTGTTGAATCTATAGATAATTTTGGGTAGTTTGGGCATCTTAACAATATTGAGTCTTTCAGTCCATGAACACAGATGTCTTTCCATTTATTTGTCTTTAATTTTTGTCTGTAGTGTTTCATAATTTCACATTGGTATACTTCTATATACGACATAAAAGTTGGCTATTAAATAAAAATTATTTTCTAACCCTTGCTTTTATAGTAATTTCAGAGTACAGAGCTATGGATTGGGTATCATTAACTGTTCCCACACGTTCTTTTCTGCGTGGCACAGTTGCTGCCTATACCAGAGGCTTTACTTATTCAAGTATTGAAGCCTTAACTAACCCCTTTATGATACAATAGAATGGGGACAGCATCTGCATACTGCCTTTCTTGTTACTCGCTATCATTAAATTTCTCTAAGGCTAGTATTCTTTAGTGACTCTGAACCTGAGGTCCTGGCAGGACTGCTTAAAGGTAGCAATCAAGAAAGGCAGAATTAGTAGTCTTTGGATAGAGAAAGTCTTCCAACTTTCAACTCTGAGCCCTACCTCTTCTATATAGTCTGCTGTGATTATGCTAACACATGCACATATCCTTTTTCTGGCCTCCTATCATTGTACTGTGCAACTCAATCTTCATCTTGTCTTACAAACCAGAATAAAACCTCAGTTTCCTGACTTTTACTGGAAAAAGAGCATTTTTAAGAACCACATGTTTTCAAATGAATCATGATTTCCTCTACTTAATTACCTCACCCTGAGCTTTTTAACATTTTATTGTCCTGAATGGGATTGTCTAAACCAAACCAAACAAAAATAATCTACTATGATTTCTGATACAGAATTGATGGATAAAATTTAATCATCTTTTAAATTAAGAATCATCATATGCCCATCAGTTTTTGTAGTCTACTATTATACCACTATATTCTAAGGTCTATGGAAATGTGTATTAATGCTTGTTGCTGCAGTAAGTGGTCCCTGACCATTTAGTCTGTGTGTGTGTGTGTGTGTGTGTGTGTGTGTGTGTCTGTGTCTGTGTGTGTGTGTCTAGAGAGAGGGAGAGAGAGAATCCCTATTAGGTTTTTATAATTTTTCTCTTTCCTTTTCAGTTCGTCCTTCTTGTCAATTTTTTTAAGTGGCTCCCCACCCCCCAGCTCAGAAAGTTGAACAAAGACTTCTTGACTAGGATTTGATGCCTGAAAGAAATGTTTCTCAAAGGTCTTGAGAGGTTAAGGATTTACCCTCTCTGCTTTGTTTGTTTATCTTTAGGCTTGCTCTAGTTTGGAGAGCTTAACTATGGGACTAAGAACAAAATCTTCAGGATCAGGAACCACTGGGACCCTTGAAACCAAATCACCCTAATTTTTCCTTCCGTGTAGCTCCTCTCACACTGCATGACTTCCTGCTGGGTCCACTGGAAAGTATAGTTGGTGACAGGAAGCATTTTGAGGCAATATGGCCTCTATCACTGCCTCTCATCAGAGAAATAATCTTCAAAAGGTGACACAAGAAAAGGCAACTTTCACTTGGGGTTCTCTAACAAGGAGTATTCGGAGCTCTGATAAGGAGTTCAGCATGAGGAATATTTTTAAATGTTACCATAGCGGTCATGAGTGATGGTAGAGATGGAAATGGCATTAACTTTCAGAGGGGGAGCAAGGGCATGGATATTACCAAAGCAATTCAAAGTTCTGGAAGTGTGAACTGAATAGAACAGATATTACATAGCTAGAGATGCACCTAAAAAGTCATAACTGGGAAAAGCAAGGAAGACAGTTATTAATTGTACTTCCCTGTATATATCTATTTTTAGTGTTTATTATAATATTCCATGTTTCAGCTTTTCAGAGATGTTAGAACGTAAGTATTCTTGCTGATTCTGACTCTCTGGTGAAATGAGATATGTGAAATTGCAGTACAAGCTTTGAAATTTAAGTACATTTTTCTCCTGACCACACCCAGACACAAGCTCTAATTAAACACTTAGCTTTGGGGATGTTAACATTTCTTTAAAATTTATAAAGCACTTTCATATCCATTCTCTCATTTGATCCTTATTACAGCCTTGTGGGGAAGGTATTACTTCCATTTTATGGATTAAAAAGGGCAATCTTAGTCACTTTGGTGGCTTAATGATTAAATTTGTAACCTCTGGCCAACATACATCTCAAGGACCTGGGTTTTCAACATGGGCCCAGGAAGAAAACAACCAAGATAAACAACTAAACAAACTAAATAAATGCTTCTTCCTGCCTCTTCTTCCCCTCTCTTCCCGCCTGCCTGCCTACTTTCCTTCATTTCTGCCTGCACTTTTACTTGGGGTAGGGGTGGATATTACACAACATAAAAGACTTGCCCAAGGTGATTTGTCTAATAAAAGGTAGAGCAGAAATAGAACCCAGCTCTTATAACACATATGCCAGTGTTCTATTCAGTCTACTGTGCTTTCTTTCATTAAATTTGAGTGACAAATTCAATGTGTTTCTCAGATTCAGACCTGCTAGTGCTATAGTAGAAATTAAGATATAAGAAATTTGTGAATCTAATCAAAGTGAGTCTGTAAAAATAGATGGCATTTTGAAATGCTGTAAGTTGAAAAATTCATTAGAAAGTAGGTTTATATCTAGATAATATCTGAAGTCCTCAAAAACTTATACTTGGATTTGATATGTGTGTGTGTATACAAGGATACAGGATAAATTCAGAACTATATGTCTAGTCTTGATAACAAAAGAATATTTTGTTATTAGCATAATTTTCATCTGTATTGCCAATCTGTACAAAAATAAATTTAGATCGCTGATGTACTCTTTTCTTTTTTCTTTAATTGAGTTATTCCTTACAAGAAAGTAAAATACATAAATCTTAAACCTAGAGTTCAGTGAAATTTTATGTATTCGTAAACCTCTGTCAAGATCAAGGCACAGAGCATTTCTGGTCCCCCAGAAGTTTCCTTCTTGCCTTCTATCAGTCAATACCCTCTCCAAAGCGTAACAACTCTTCTGACCACTGTCCTCATTGTTTTGCCTGATTTCAAACTTTATATGAATAGAATCATATTGTATGAACTACTTTGTATCTGACTTCTTTTGTTTAACATGATTTCTGTGAGATTCATTCATCTTTTGTGTATAGCAGTAGTTAGTTTTTTTTCATCGTGGTGTGGTACATCCATATATGATTCACCACAATTGTCCATTCCCCTTCACTTAGTTCGGTTAGCCTGCTAATAACAGAATTTCATAGAAAGGATGGCTCAACCAACAAATATTGATTTTCTCATAGTTTTGGCACCAGTATATTTAGTGTCTTATGTGGGTCCATTTCCTGTATTTCAGATGCCTAATTTCTTGCTGTATCTGAAAATAACAGAGTGATATCCAGGGGTCCTCATTAGAAGGGCACCTATCACATTCATGAGGGCTCCACCATCATGGTGTAATTACCTTCCATAAGCGCCCCCTCTAAATACCATCACATTGGTGATTACTATTTCACATATGAATTTTCAGAGCAGGACACTAACATTCTGTCTATAGCACCCCTGTTGATAGACATTTGGGTAGTTTCTGGGTTTCAGATATTATGAATAAAGCTGCTATGAACATTTTTGACCTTATCTTTTGGTGGACATAAGCATTTATTTTTCTTGGATA